>AP025061.1:6263813-6346310 GCA_036186865.1 Eustoma russellianum | reverse complement strand
TTTTGGATATTACATAATATATCACAAAATGACTTATATATGTATATATTATATACATATAGGTTCGGCCTTTAGGCCTTGGTAACAAAGATGATTTCATCATATTTTTATAAGTATATATGTATATATGATGAATATGTTAAGATATGAAAATGAATGAGTTTTGGATATTACATAATATATCACAAAATGACTTATATATGTATATATTATATACATATAGGTTCGGCCTTTAGGCCTTGGTAACAAAGATGATTTCATCATATTTTTATAAGTATATATGTATATATGATGAATATGTTAAGATATGAAAATGAATAAGTTTTGGATATTACATAATAAATCACAAAATGGCTTATATATGTATATATTATGTACATATATGTTCGGCCTTTAAGCCTTATTGACAAAGGTAATTTCATCATATTTTTATAAGTATATATGTATATATGATGAATATGTTAAATTATGAAAGTAGGCTAAGTATGTAATTTATGTATTATGTTATGAAAAATAGGAAACATAAATAGTTCACATTTATGTGTGCGTAAGTATAAGATTACTAACTTTTATAGTGTATGTATATGATATGTTACATGTTATGTATACTAACATAATATGTTATGATAAGATGTAAGTTATGAAATCTAAGACGAAATGTTAAGGTAATTAGAAATTTCATGATGTAGGCGTTTAAATTATGAATTATGATATGCATGTATGGAATAGACGCTACCAAATTATTGTGTGTTGATAATAGAAAAAGGGGGCTGTTTTAGTATGATGGCCGAATGGTATTTATTTGTAGGTGAAAATGGTATTTTGTTTAAGTTGTGATATGTAGAAGGAAATTAAGTGAATGCTGTTACTAGTGGTGGTATGACAAGATACCCGTATTTGACAGAGTCTCACGTTGCATGAAAACAAGATTTGCAAAGTTATGTTGTCACATCTCATGTTTGTAAAAGTTCATATGCATAGGAATAATAAACACGAGACGAATGATTCCGATGAGACACGATATGTTATGTTATGTTCATGATCATGATTATGTTATGTTATGTTGAAGCGTTGTCCTGACATCGGGACCGGAGTGGAAGATGTCAGGGGCCCATGTTTACGTTATGGCTGAGTATAACACCGGGTCTGGGACACGGGATCTCAGTCATAATGCGTCACCGTTAGCACATGTGCATATGATTCATGATGTTATGTAGCACATGTAATATACGGGGAATCATTCGGTATGTCGTGCGTTATTATTCTTATGAAAAGTGCTATAGCCAATGATGAAAATGTTATGTCTTCATGTTATGAAAATGTCATGTCATGCAAGTTATGAATATGTCATTTTATGCAAGTTATGAAAATCATGTCAAGTTATGAAATGTCACGTTTATGAAAAGTCATGATTACGAAAAAGTCATGTTTATGAAAAGTCATGTTTTATGCATCACGTCATGACCATGTTACCTTAGAGTTTTGATTAAGAATTCTTTAAGTATATGACAGCACTACAATGGACAAGGTAGTGTTAAGTATGACAATGTAGTACATGTAAGGTAGGCAAAGATGGTATAAGTATGGATTAGGAGTTAAGTATGGATGTAGTATGATGTTACGGATTAAGCAGAATGAGATGTTGTTATGTTATGTATGTTTTGAAATCTTCCTTATTTACCTGTTTTACAGATATGTTATGATACTTGTTAAAAAGGAGACGTGCTTATTATATTCAATTTATGGTTATTATGATTTGTCACCCCGTCTTCCCATGTATGATCCACATGTTGTATCTGGTAAGACTACTTGCTGAGCGATTAAAAGTCGGTGGCTATCGCTCATACTTGCCTCATTTATCATTTTCCAGATAACAGGTATCACTATACAGACTTGTTGATGACAGGCTAGATAGATCATTGATAACGAAAAAAACCTGCTGAGAGATTCGTTGAAGACATTAAGCTTGATTATGATGTATTTCAGAAGATTTCAGTATTCTGTATATGATGACTTGTACAGATTATGATGTAGTACATTGCATGTCGATTATGATTTGTTTATGTTATGTTGCTTCCGCTTATCGATTCATTATTCATGTCGACATGTACATGTATAGTATCGACACTTTGTACTCTATGGAGTAGAGTACGGCGGGTGCACTGAGCCAGAACCCTGGTTTCGGGCGGGGCGCTACATCACCACTATGTCAACCACATAGACAAGAGCAATGGTGATGTCGGCTGAGCTTTGGTGAGTGAACAGAGTTGGATGATTGACAGATTGTTTATATCCCTGGCTGAGTAGTGCTCTTGTAAGCTTCTCATTCCACTGTCGACTAGCTTGCTTCAATCCATAAAGAGACTTGTTAAGTTTGCAGACTAATATAGGGTCAGAAGTCTGGAAGCCTTGGGGTAAGTCCATATAGATTTCTTCGATTAAATCTCCATGCAAAAATGCGTTATTAACATCCAATTGATGGATGAACCAACCCATGTGTGCTGCCAAGGCTAGTACTAATCGTACAGTGGTCATCTTGGCTACCGGAGAGAAAGTGTCTATGTAATCCACACCCAACTGTTGTGTGTAGCCCTTCGCCACTAGTCTAGCCTTATATCTGTCAACTGATCCGTCTGGCTTATACTTAACTTTATACATCCACTTACATCCTATTGGAATCTTGCCTGCAGGCAGTGGTACAACACTCCAAGTTTCATTTGCCTCCAGTGCTTCCAACTCCAACTTCATCGCATGTTGCCATGCTGGAAGCTTAGAGGCCTCTAGATAAGTATCTGGTTCCTTGTCTAAACTAATATTTAAAGCATAAGTTCTATATTCTGGAGTGAGGGCTGAGAAGGATAGATAGTGATCCAATGGGTATGGAGTAGAGAGACAAGAAGGATGAGACACAGATTGAATTTGGTGGCAATAGTAGTCATGGAGGTAAGAGGGAGCTTGCCTTATCCGAGTTGGCCTTTGAGAAGTGGCTGAAGACTGGTTTTCAGTAGGAAGAGCTGTGGGGGAATTGGTAATACAAGGAGTCTCAGTGGGAAGAACTGTGGAATTGTCTATTTGAGGAGAAGAAGAAGGAGTGTGAGTGGATTGAGATAGAATGACAAGGTCATCAGACACTGTACTAGAATGCGTAGGGAGATAATGCATTGACTGATGCACAGTGTCCGGTGAATCATTAGAAGGAGAAATAGTTGAATGAAATGGGAACTTGTGTTCAGAAAATACAACATCCCTTGATACAAAAACGTCATTGTTACTCAAATCTTGCACAATGTATCCCTTTGTAGCATGCGGGATTCTAAGAAACACACAGTGTTTGGTTCGGGAATCAAATTTTCCTTTGCTTGGATTTTGATTATATACAGAAGCATAGCATCCGAAAGCTCTCAAATGGGAATATGAGGGTGGCTTGTTGTACAGAATCTCAAATGGTGTCTTTTGGTGAAGTAAAGGAGTAGGGATAAGGTTTATCAAATAAGTCGTATATTGAATACAAAATCCCCAGTGTGAAATTGGAATATTGGACTGAAATTTGAGAGCTCTAGCTACGGTCAAAATGTGTTGTTGTTTCCTTTCTACCAAGCCGTTCTGCTGAGGGGTATAAGGACAACTTGTTTGGTGAACAATTCCATGGTTGGAGAAGAAAGAATTGAGATTAAATTCTGGGGCATTATCTGAGCGATTGGCTTTGATCTTCTTGTCAAACTGCGTTTGAATGTAATGGAAAAAACTTGGAATAATCTCTTTTACATCAGATTTTGCTTTCAAAAGGTAAACCCAACATTGTCTACTGAAATCATCAATAAGAGTGAGAAAATATCTCTGGTTATAGCAAGTGGGATGTTTATACGGACCCCATGTATCCATATGTATCAACTGAAACACATCAGTAGAAAAAGAAACATAATTGGGAAAAGGCAATCTTCTCTGTTTTGCCATAGGACACACGTTACAAGTGATGTCTTCACTACACAGTTTTACACTAGGATCGATTTTGCTGATTTCTTTGAGCCTTGGATATGAAGGATGGCCAAGTCTCAAGTGCCAGAGCCAGGCATCTGAGGTGGAGGAACTTTGACAGACTAAGTTTGAAGAATGGGGAGAAGCTGAAAGAGGAGTTGGCTGACAATTGCTTCCTTGAAGGTAGTAGAGTCCTTTTGTGAGTTTAGCTAAACCAATCTTCTTGTGGGAGAATTGGTCCTGGATTTCACAAACACAGAATAGACTAGAGCAAAATAAGGAGAGGAGTCAATCAATTTACTGAGTGATAAAAGATTGTAAGAGAAAGCAGGAACATAAAGCACATCTGAGATGGTTAGTGTCGGGTTTATGGTAATTGTTCCGATGTGAGTTGCTTTGGCTGCTACATTGTTTGGCATTCTAACAGAAACATGATCAACTGGATTATAAGAATCAAATAGAGTAAGGGAGAAAGAAATGTGGTCTGTGGCTCCAGAATCTAGAATCCATGTATTTAAATCATTAATTTGACAAGTACCTGATACTTGGCTGGATTTCCCTAAAACTTGTGCAGACATGACAGCATGCTGTGAAGTGTTATTGGAAGGTCCTGTGGCTCCCTCCTTCTCTTTCAGCATATCAATCAATTTTTGGTATTGCTCCATGGTAAACATAGGAGCAGCATGCTGAGATTCTCTCACTGTGTCATATTGAACATTCTCTGCAACAGTTTCATTAGACAAACTCACATCACCTTGGAATGTATTGACACAGTTTACCTGGGGCCTAGCTTTATACCCTGGAGGATAACCATGTTTTTGGTAGCACCTTTCCACTGTGTGTCCAATCATCCCAGAGTGGGTGCATACAGGCCGCTGTGATCCATTGTGATATCCTCTTCCTGCGCCCCTTCTAAAATTTCCAGCCCCAGGCCTGACACCATAAGCATTTCCAGCAAAAGCAACCTCCTCAGCAACATTACTCATCAAGGCAGTAGGATTATTGTTAAACGTAGAAGCCTGTCCATTATTCATCACTTTCCTTTCAAATTGAAGAGCCATCGAAAAAGCACTGCTCATGTTAGGTAAGGGAGTGGTAACAAACACTTGGGACTTTACCGGATCAAAATCATTATTTAGTCCCTTTACAAACTTAATGACATAATCTCCTTCTACGAATTTCTTCATTTGACTTCCTACATCACAGGCACATCTAGTGCACGTATATTTCGGAATTGGTCTAAGAGCTAACATCTCTTCCCATATTGACTTCAGTTTAGTGTAATACTCGTTTACAGACATGTTATCTTGTTTTGTGGCATAAAATTCCTCTATTAATTCCGACAATCTGAAAGGATCACCATTGGCAAACCTGAGTGTGAGATCTCTCCACGTCTCGAAGGCAGTTTCGTACCACATTATGCTCTGTGCTATTGACGGAGCAACAAAATTTTGAATCCAAGCCTGCACCATTGAGTTGGCTTGGTTCCATGACTGAAATGTGGCATCACGCTCGTTTGGCCTTCTCAAGGTTCCATCAATGAAGACCAGCTTGTTCTTAATCGTCAAAGCCATCTTGAAGGTCCTACTCCATGAATGGAAGTTGTGACCAGTTAACGGAGGTTGTACTAACACCGCTGCAGGACTTTCGTTTGGATGAACATAAAGAGGATTCATAGCAGGATTTTCTGCGGTGGAATTCGACGTAGTGGCCATTGCTCAAAAATCGTCAATTCTAGGTTTTATGGCTCTGATACCATGATAAAATTCAGAGAATAGAGATGATTGGTAACCAACCGATGCAAACCGCAGAGGATGACAACAATCAACAAAAGAAGTTGTCCATGTTAATACAGATCAAACCAAAAATCTAAGAGATCGAATAAGAAGAACGTGGGAGAGGAAGAGAGAGAGAGAAACTGCCTTGAAAAATCACAAAGCAAACTAGGATTGATTGACCTAAAATCTGAGATTTACAAGAAGCTCTTTGGGTATTTAAAGCAATTGCAGCGCTACACTAAGGAAGAAGAAAAAAAACAAAATTACATATACACCCTTACTAATCCCGTTATAACCGCTACACCAGGGTTATTGTTGTCTTTTTACAACTTTAAAACAAAGTTCCCTCCTTTTTCACTGGACTTCTTCTTCCTCCCGCAACCACCTTCGCTTCAGCATATGCAGTCCTCAGCTGCCACATCCGCGTGCCACCATAACAACTCCTTTTGACTTGTAACTGCCACCTTTGACCAACTGGGCATTTCTTCCATCACTAGTCTTCGAAACACTTCCTCTCAACTCTGCTACTCCCTTCCTTTGCCGTTGTGCACTTGGTCCATGACCATATTATGTTGGCTCTCAACAATCTTTACCTTTTCTGTCACCCGCCTTCAGGTTTTCAGACAAAATTAACGCGTGTAATGAAGCACCACCCCAATGGTATGGAATGAAAGTGCCGAGAACCCTTTCATTCAAAAACATGCCGGAGATGACTATCGAAAAAAGAACTAAAGAAAGATCTCTCATGTGTTTTGAGATCCATCCTGTAATATAAGGGAAAAAAACAAGTGATTTTAGCTTTAATGAAGAGAAAGCATATTCTTCAATCTCTTTTGTGTTCATGTTAATGTAATCCAATTTATCGTAATGGACTATTTAACATCTCGTGGTATATTTCGTCAAACCACAATAGATTTCCTTCTATTATATCATCCTTTTTCTTCTTTTCTTTTACTTTCAAACTTTTAGTCATGGGACGACTAGGGAGGCATCTCCAGGTAGACATGGTAGCTCCATTTGTATACATGATTTTCAAGTTGGACTTAACAGCAGTTTAAGACCTTGTTGGATTAGGTGGCATTTCAAAGAAAAAATTATGAACGGAATTATGTAAGTTTTAACTAATTCCAGTAAAGATATTATGCTAACTATTGCATTTCGTGTCTGAGATACATGCTATATATTAGAGTTATTACTGCAAAGTGTATTCCACTCAAAAGTGTATTGTTACACAGTTGAATATTGGAGGGTTGCATTCCACTCAATTTGACGTTAAACAAAAATTTTCTTTTACCTGTTTTTTTGACGACATAGCCTTGCATTTTTCTTCCTTGACTTCATCTTGAATTAAATTATAGAACTTTCTCCTCAAGATGCAGAACTCGTGACTCTATTAGAAAATAAATTTAGCAACTTTTACACAAAATAAAAAGAGATGAGATCGGTCGAATGGTCTTAGTTGACGATAAGATTACACATGTTTATAGATTGAACGAGATTCAAACTAAATAAATAGAATAAAAGTAATGAAGCCTCGATGAAAGCCTGCAGAAGTGTCCAAGCACAATAAACCTACCCATCATTAAAACATGCCCAAACCCATGCAAAGAAGGACCTCATCGTCACTCCATCCCTTGATTCACTTGTCTGATTCGGTACGTAAAAGCCTTCCGCCATGGCATCAAAGGAAGGATTAGACAATCCAAAAAGTCTTTTCCAATCAGTTGGCAATTTTGATTAATGGAAACCCTCTTAATATATATTTCTTTTGTCCCAGTTTGTTTGTTCATGTCGAACATAGATATCGTTTAAGAAAAATCTGTTGAAAAGTCATTTATGTTGGAAAATGTTAGAGTTTTGATGATTTGCACAATTGACACTTGGAAAGCTTGATTAGGCGCCTAATATGAAGTGTTTGAAGGTCAGTATACTTCAAACACCTCCATTGAGTTTATGAAGTGTCTGGAAGCCAGTATACTTCAAACACCTACATTAGGCGCTTCATGTAAAGTGTGTGGATGCCCGCACACTTCGAACGCTTACATGAGGTGCTTTATGCGCTGATAAGTGAACACCGCGCACTTTGAACGCCTGATAAAGTGGTTCATGTGCCCTCTCAGGTCAAAAGAGCTTCCCCCCCCCTAAAATGAGCATGTATATCAAGTTGCTTTTTGGAAAAGGCAGAATTACTTCGAACAAGTATGAAGGCCAAGATGAGGCGCTTCATGTGACTTCGAACGAGTTCTTTAGCTCACTTAAGGCGCTTCATGTTATATCGAATGCCTGTTCAAAAACACATGAAGCACTCCATGTCACATTGAATGCGTGTTCAATAAACACTTAAGGCGCTTCATGTGACATCGAACGCCTATTCAAAAACACAAGAAGCGCTCCATGTCACATTGAACGAGTGTTCAACAAACACTTAAGGAGCTTTATGTGACTTATGATGCAAATGTCTTATGATACACTTTCTAACGTTACTTGGCATTTTGTACCCTATCTTTTTAGTGCAGGTGCACATGTTCTCTCTCATTGTTGGAGAAGTCACCTTTCCTCTTCAAGCTTTCAACAAGAAGCTTCTCCAAGAGGCTTGCATCCTTCACTAGAAGATCTCCAATGGTGTTGACATGCCATCACAAGAAGACAAAGCCCATTATTGGCTATTGCAGAGGCTCCAACGGCTGGGAAGAAGGAAGGTTAATAAAACCAGGGTTCTATCTCCTTCTTCCTCCAACTTTCTACATTTTTCAAGCTCTCAAGTTTTCTCTCAAAGTTCAAGCTCTCAAAATAGTTGTAAACATTGTATATTTTACTTTATTGATGAGAGTTATGTTTGTAAGAAGAAGAAGATTCTTCTTCTTGGTGAGTAAAGATTGTGAGAGGTGAAGTAGATTGTTGGTCAAGAAGAAAGAGTGCTTCTTGTTTGAAAAATCTAGACCTTGGAGGGTTAGTTGATAGTGTGTGGTGCACTATACTCCCTACAAGATTTCTTTGAAGGCAAAGAAGATCTTTGGAGGCTAGACTTCAAGAGGTTAGGTTTCTTGGTTGTGGTCTAGGCGTGTGGCCTAGTTATTTGTCGGATTTTGTTTCTTTGATTGTTGTTTCCCCCATAGAAATAACAATCCCCCTTTCAAAATCCTTCTTGTGAAAAATCAAGAAGGTAGAGGAGTAGAGTCATTTGACTTGAACCTTTATACATCTTTGTGTTCTTTACGCTTCCGCAAAATCTTTATTCTTTTCAAGAACACACCCAAGTATTGGTTGCACTCAAAAACGAAAATTATCCAAGAAAATATTCATACTTAGTGAACACACTATTCAACCCCTTCTAGTGTGTTCTAAGGGACCTAACAATTTATTCTTATACATTTTGGATATTTAAAAGCAATCTTTGGTTTTACAAATACATACAATCAGTAAGAATATTTTAGTAACTTAACCATTTTTCTTCCGCCATTTATAAGGCTTGGACAAACATTATGGGATACTCTAAAATAATAAAGCAAATTATCTTCATGTATTCCATCTTTATAGGAATCATGCAGGTCACGACCAACCTAAAATATAATATACGGATTACATAATTGATTATTGTGAAATTTGGTCATCAAATTGATGTAGGACTATTTACCTTTTCTTGTCTAACTCATTGAAGCAACTGTCTCTGAAATACCCATGGCCTAGAATAAAGACTTGTGTTCAGACTTTCAATTTCAAATAGCAAAAATGTAAATATGAAAAGGAAGGAAGATTTAATAGCGTTGTCGGTGTACTAGGCTCTCGCGTTTGCGTATAGTTAGGGGAAGAGCCAGATCGTGTCGCTTCGCGATCTGATGTAAGCAGCTTACCCTATACTTTGTGCAAGAGGCTGTTTCTGCAGCTCAACCCCGTGACCTCAAAATCACAAAACAGTAACCTTATCAGTTGTTCTAAAACCCGTAGTCAAAAGTAAGAAAGAAATAACAAAACACAAAAAAAAGTCCCTCCCCATCATACAAAGCTGAGGAAAAAGTGCAAGACCATAAGAAGTTAACAGAAAGAGCAAAAATCGCTTTACCCCTATTTCTTTTCATCACAAACCCTATATATAGACATTCAGTTTCTTCATTCACGTAATGCAATAAAAAGAAAAAGAAAAAAGAGAGTAAAAATGGCAAAGGCTGGAGCTTTGATCTCTGTAGCCTGTATCCTGGCCCTTGCCACCATTGCTCACTCCACTGAAGACGAATTCCATGTCAATGGCCACGTTTACTGTGATCCTTGCCGCGTCGAGTTTGAGGTCCCTGGCCTCGCCAAACGCATGGAAGGTAAATTATACATCTCATGTCAAAGTCTATTTTATATTGTCTTTCACGTCTAACCGATAACATTCCATTTCCAATGGAGTCAACGACATACCCTCCCTTCACTTTGGATGTGAAGTAGCAGTTTATCGACATAGTTTGACGCAATTTTCAGTCATCGAGAAACAACATCTGTGTGTTTTTAACAAATTTGTATTGTTGCATACATCCGATCCCATACCCACCATATACGGGATACTCTAAGGCAATGAGTACGGTTGTTGTTTCGCGTCTAACCAATAATGTTGTATCATATCAGTAAACTTATGATGTTCTAGAAAGACGAAACCCCAACCCTGATATGAATGCATGGCCCTTCATATTATGTAATGATTACACCTGTTTAGAAACATGGTGGTTCATGACAAAAAATATAGAAATATTTTCCTATAGGATACCGTTCTGGTTCAAGAACCACAACAACAAGATTACTCTATTGCTATAGAGCCTCCCGCCTATAGCAGGATATGGGATATCAGATGTACGCAACTATACTCATATATTAGAAACACACAGAGTTTGTTTCTCGATGACTCATAATGATACGTCAAGCTATGTCGATCAACTGCTACTTCACAATATAAGGAGCGCAGCGAATTTAGTGAATCGTTCTGGTGGAAGAACAACAATGGTAAACTTGTTCCTTGTCTCATTACATGTCCGATTGATTGTGACTATACACAGGAGCAACCGTGAGATTAGAATGCAGAAATGTTACAACCGAAAACGTGACCTACTCAGTAGAGGGCACAACTGACAAAGAGGGACAATACACCTTGGTTGCGCAGGGGGATCATGGTGAAGAAATCTGCGAGGTGGTGCGGGTGAAGAGTGGAAGAGATGATTGCCAGGATGTATTGGGTGGATCAGACGTAGCAGACAAGGCAATTGTTATCTTAACTAAAAAGAGTGGAATAGTTGGCACTGATCGATATGCTAATCCTCTTGGATTCACCACCGCCTCACCGGTTGATGGTTGCAAGGAGGCTCTTGATAAGATTGAACTTGGTCCCCTGGAAGAAGAGGAACAGAAATAAGATGTTGTTATAGCTCTTAGATTATATATACATATATGTATATATCTATATTATTATACATGCAAGCTTTGACTAGATGGATAAAGGACTTCTCTTGTATCATTTCCAATGCGATATTTCATGGAGGAGTTCATAATTAACGAATAAAGGAAGAAAAGAAAGTTTGTGGTTAAAAGTTTTTTCTTGTGGCATTCTTGATTTAGTTTGTGTATTTCGTACTTGTTAATTGGTTGAATTGTCTTCATGATGCGATTAGAGTACAACATTATCATGGAGGGTTATGGGGAGTCCGATATAAGCAACCATACCCATGTGTAAGAAACACGTAGAGGTTGTCTCCCGATGATCCATAATAAAGATTGCGTCAAACTGTATCGATCAACTGCTACTTCACAATATAAGAAGCGCAGCCAATTTAGCGAGTCATCATGATGCAATTAGACTGCATAGTTTAATTTAGTCTGTTCCATGTTGTAGTCCAAGTTTATGAGGGATAATATGAAATACAATAATTGGTTATACACACACTCAATCATGCGAGGTCTATTGACATTTAAAGATCTATAACATAAAAGAAGCAAAATTCTGCGTTCCTAAGTTAAGGTTTGAACATTAGGAGACCATATTAGTAAAATTCTGTGTTTTGTAAGTTAAGATTTGAACATTAGAAGAGCATATTAATGAAAATATATGCTTGACGAGCATAATAGTTCTTCTCTATTCAACTTCTTTCAAAAGAAAAAATAAAACTAAATCAAATTCAGTACGACAAATCAAAGTTGAATATGTTGTTCATGGATGAGGTGAGATTAGAGAACAACAATGGAAAGAGAGTAGACCAGATAAACTAAAGTTGAATATCATGTTGTTCAAAAAACCAAAGATGCAGTGAAACATGCTGTGCCATTATTGTCCCTAAAGCAAAACCGGTTCTAAAAATTGTGTAGTTTGCTAAAATTTTGGTATGTTAGACGTGCAAACTGAAAGACACAACATGTCAATGCGTCTTCGTGCAGGTTTAAGACAAACACATAATTACTGAGAGATTGACATATTCCAGACCATCATAGCTGCATGGAATGTCGATTCAAACATGATTGAGAGAATAATTAGATAACATATTAGTTAGAATGTGAACTTTAGAATACAAGATGTTCGAGAAACTTGTAAAGGAAGCTTGAATGTGGAAATCAACTACAAAAAAGCATTGGAAGGAAAAAAAGAAAGCAATGACAATGGTGTATAGTGACTGACTCTTATCTTTCCATAAGTTGCCATGTTATATGAATGCCTTTGAAATATCAAAAGAAGAAATCATTGTCCGATGGAGGCACGATCCAGAATTGAGCACTATTGATACGAAGATGTTTAGTGCAGTTTTCTGAGTATTCAAACAGTCTATTATTGGTTTCAGCATTGTCGTCCTCTAATGTCAATTGACGGTACGCATTTGTATGGAAAGTATAATGAGAAATTATTGATTGATGTTGGGATTGATGCGAGTGACTATATATTTCCACTTGCTTATGCTATTGTTGATGAGGATAGCAAAAAAATTAGAGATGGTTGTTTAGGAACATTCGGCATTATATAATCGACGACATGAAAGATATATATTTGATTCGGGCCGACCACTAGCCTTCAAGCAGTGGTTTGATCAGATCATACATGGCAACCATCTTATGTGTATCATATATACTGTCTCTGTCATATTTGAGCAAATCTTTTACGTAAGTTTTACATTTGATAGATAGTGTATGACCATAGATATTATTAAATTCATGTGCAATCAATTTTTATAGGTGAATTTTCTAATAAGGCATTGAGAATTATTCTATGGTTCGCTGCATTAAAAACAAAATGCATAAGTTCACAGAGTGCATGAAGAAGCTGAAGATGCTTAATAAATATGCATACAATTACCTTATGCAAATCCCAATTGATACATGGACGTTGTCCCATAACGGTAGCAAGAGGTATTATGTAATGACAACCAATTATTACAAGTTGTGGAACATGTACTCAAGGAGACTAGATGCTTTCTGGTGACTACTTCTGTTCAAGCAGTTTTTAAGAAAGCGGTGAAGATGTTTGACGAGAAACGTGATAAGGCACTTGCTCATATAAGCACTGGGGACAAATAGCCGCTAAAAGTGCAGCAACAATTTATTCAAGACGAGAGCAATGTCGGAAAACACAAGGTACAGGCTTACAACAGAGGAAGAGGTGTGTATGAAGTTGTGACTCGATTTATACCAAGTAGTGGTGGTGTTTCACATACTATCAATCTGCTTGAAAAAAAACTTGCACTTGTAGTAAATTTCAACTTTACCACATGCCTTGTTCACATGCTATGCAAGTATGTAAAAATATGCACTGCATGCTAAGATAATTGGTTGCTCCTTTTTACTCATATCAAGTGATGATAAACACCTACAATGGTTCGTTTCGTCCATTGCATCACTCTTCATACTAGCCTCCACCGTTGTTGTGTCTTGAAGCTAGCCCAATCATAGAAAACGTGAACGTTGGATACATAAATCAACTCAGATTTACAGTGAAATAAGACTGCGCTTGTATGCAAACATATAGTGTATGCCACCAAGCATGTCACAACCGTAACACTAGTCCCAGTGCGGCGCATTGGAATATTTAGTAGTGTCATTATGCTTCTATATAATGTTTTAGTGTCTTTTCAAGTCCTTGTCTGCAATAAATATTTCTATGTAATGTTTGTTTTTAATAATGACTATTCAATGAATATGTTGTTGTTTTGTGTTATAATTACGATATCTATTTTTTAATGATTAAATCTATGATTAAGGATTAAGTTTGGAGCGAAGGTGAGGAATAGTGTTAGAGTTAGGATCATACAATATAATTCTCATAAATTCGTCATCTGCAATGAGTATTTGAAACCCACCATTTATTCATACTTCAAGTTTGGAGCAAGATTCGATAATAACAACATTCTAGCTATGATTGCACTTCAAATAGCGGGTCTTTCTACGAGTTTCATAATTTTTCAATGGTACGTTTGTCTTTGGGATCCATATCTCTAATGCTACTTTGACCTTTTTGGGAACAGAATGTACGGTAAACGTTATCGGTTGTGGGCAACATGTTAGTGTTTGTCTGACATTTTCATCATTGTATATTATAACGTCATCTTAATCAAACTCTTCTTGTTTGTTTGGACCTAAACGTGGCTATCTACAAACAAATTCAAGGTCATCTTTATGTTCGTCTTTTTCGACGACCACCAACACGCTCCGAGTATATTCATCCAATTTTGTGTATTTAAAAAATTTTAGACTTATAGGACTATACTCCTTCCTAAACATGCAAAACAAGTGAATTTCTATTCTCTTGCCAAATACAAAATTCCAAACGTCAATTTAGAATTTAAATAGATTGTTACATATAAGAGTATATTAATGTATATGGTAGATTGAAGTTTTATATAGAGTTGTAAAATATTTCTTACAGTTTTCATAAAACTATGGCGTACCAGTGGATATTTTGTAAAAACATGTACTTTACGGTTTTGATAGAACCGCCGTGCGTTTGGCAGTTTAACAGAACCGCCAAGTGTCGAAATTCAGGATGACAAATGACAGTTATGTCAAAATCATCATATGTTTCACACAGTTATGTCAAAATCATCATATGTTTCACAGGACGGTGACGGAACCGCCATGTATAAAAATGAGTTTACTTCCAAACCTGTGATAAAAGTGGATTTTTTTAAATAAAACTACGATATTTTTATTTTTTTCGACAATAGACGCACGTAGGCAATATACGGTGGATATCTTCCCATTTATATTTAGGGAAAATTACACTTAGACCCCCTGGGTTTGGCTTGATTCTAAAAACATCCCCTCTCGTTTGGAATTATACATTTACCTTCCCTATAGTTTGGGTTAAAAATGCACCGATCAATTTCTGGCAAAAGCACAAGGGGTAAACATGCCAGAAATTAGCCATGCCTTTTTAACCTAAACCATAGGGGAGGTAAACGTATAATTCCAAATGAGAGGGGTGATTTTTGGAATTAAGCCAAATCACAAGGGTCTAAGTGTAATTTTTTCTAAAAAAGACAAATTTTATGTTTCATGAAATTCTATTCAATTTTATATGCATATTTTTTTTCACGAAAACTTTTTATTGTCATAAGGCCTCACTTATGGCGGAGGAAAACCTTATTACATAGAACAGTCTGCATTAAAGTATAACGAAAGAAGAAAGCTCATGATTACCAACTTCCAAATTATATATGATATACCGCATTAAAACCTTGCCAAGTAAAACCACCCTTGTGGATAAAACCTTGGCGAAGGAAAAAGCGTACATATTTATATAAATGGAGAGTTGGTATGCGTTACAGTACATAATGAAAGAAAATACAAGGTAAGTGGACCAAAAGGAAATCTGTGTAAGGGTAGGCCCATAAATATCCAGTGTTACGGGTTGACGTATGGGCCTCCTATAATTAAGTACGTCATCTGCGTCAAAGTTATGGGTGATCATGATATGTTCTTCCGTCCCGAGTCTGCCTGCATCCCCCAGGATACAGGCAGAAGGAAGAAATTCATGTCAATCCATATGGAAGACGGAAAGAGCTCAAGGAAAACGCACATTCGCCGATGAGAGATCCAAAGTGATGGAGCCACGAACTAACGATGGAAGATTATAGCGAGAGTAGTGTTGTGTCTGAGGAACCAGCATTGCATGCTGAGCAAGAAAGTGAGCCGCCATGTTTGCTTCTCTATAAACATGAGTAAATTCCAGCTGATGGAGATGAAGTAGGGTCTGCAATAACCGCAGATGATAGTTTCCAAAAACCGTCCGGGGTTGCCTTAGGCGCGACAGCATTTGCTCACAATCCGATTCTAAAATTATGGAACGATAAAGTGGGAGGAAATATAGCAAACCAAACAACGCTGCCTGTATCTCTGCATGAAGAGGTGTGCTTGGAGGTAAGCGAAAGGAGACCGCCCCCACACAGATACCTGAATTATCTCGCAAAATAGCCCCCTTGATGCATAATGTCTACCAACAGCCGCATCTATATTTAACTTCAATCTACCAGAAGGGGGAGTTTGCCACCGAACTACTTGCGGACGTGGTGATCGAATCGCGGGAATCCATGAAAGGTGCAGTGGTGGGCCTGCCGCAAGCTTGGAGCCATGAATTGTCTTAATCCACATCTCAATGTCATAATGGATTGAAGCCCGAATGGAGGACTGAACAAATGAGGTCGACTCCCCATACACAAGTGACGCATAGGTGCGCCATATGTTGGACACAACAATAGCCGGTACCAAAATTTTTAAGACCCCGAATAGAGACGAAATTGTTGATCGATACCACCATGATAACAGATATTGACGAAGATGCAAAGACGTGGGTGACAAACCATGTAGCTCATAGGCAAAGAAATCCCATATAGTTCGAATGCGCGTGCAGTATAAAAAGACATGATCCACAGTGGCCAAAGATTGATTGCAAAAAGGACATTGTGTTGGACGAGCGGCTGAGTACGTACCAATGTAGTCCTCAAATGGCATAGCGAAATGGAAAAGATGCCATAATAATAGCTTAGTAGCAGGCGAATGATGTTTGAACTAAATGAATCTAGCCGATAGTAATGTTGGTTGTGGTATCCGGCAAATGTCATAAGCAGATCGCAAGGAAAATTCCCCCGATGCCGATGGTGTCCATGTGAGATGCGAACCATGGCCTGCAGAATGAGCTTGGCAGGTAGAATGAATTCGACAGATAAGTCTCCAAACTGGCAAATCCGGTAGGCGTGGTAGATAATCCCCTCGGTTGCCATATTTAAGATGCATATATTTACTCCAAAGTGTATCATGCTATTGATATGACCACCATATTCGACAGTGATAAGCCTTTTGTAACATGCTAAGATCCCGAAGGCCCAAACCACCTTCTTCAATAGGTGTAGCAATAGTAGACCAAGCCACCCAATGATGTCGATTTCTCCAATAAAATGCTGCCATTTTCTTTTCTATGATTTTGATGACGGACTTTGGCAAAACCTCCTGCTGCAAGAACATGTAATGGGAGAGCCGAAATCACAGAGCGAAGTAATACAAGGCGACCTGATAAAGAAAGAAGCTGGGAGTGCCATCCATATAGCTGGTCATCAATATGCTGTAGCAGGGAAGTACAATACCTAGAGCGATTGATACCCTTATGTAAATAGGAGCCAAGGTATCGAAATGGTAAAGCAGTACACCTCATGCCTAACATGGTTTCAAAAGCATGCCGCTGTTGAGTAGCAATTTTATATGCATATATACACACACACACACACACACATATACTATTGATTTTTTATTCAGTTCTATTCACTTAATAAAACACATATGTATTAACGTCTTTAATATAAAAAGGACAAATTTTGTGTTTCATTCATTTAGATTCAGTTATATATGCATATATGTATATACATGCATATATATATATATATATATATATATATATATATATATATAAGCATTCATGCATTGAATATCGTTATAATCTCTAATTTTCATTAGGCAAGTGCAAAGGAAAAAATTACACTTAGACCTCCTGTGGTTTGGCTTAATTCCGAAAATCTCCCCTCTCGTTTGGAATTATATATTTACCTCCCATATGGTTTGGGTTAAAAAGGCACCGGCTAATTCCCGGCATGTTTACCCTCTATGGTTTTGCCAGAAATTGGCTGGTGCGTTTTTAACCCAAACTATAGGGGAGGTAAATGTATAATTCCAAACGAAAGGGGAGGTTTTTGGAATTAAGCCAAACCACATGGTGTCTAAGTGTAATTTTTCCTTATATTTATACATGATAAATGTATACCTTTGCAACTCTTTATGTTTGATTAATGATATAAAATTAAGTATAAAATTAATGGTATAAAATAACAAAAATATGTATTTATGAAAAAGGTATCTCTCTGTTTGATCAAAGATTAATAAATTAATAAATTAATGATAATATGAAATTAATAGTGTAAAATAAAAATATATATGTATGTATAGGGATGAACAAAAAACTGGGAACCGTAAAACCGGACCGAAACCGAACCGAAAATATGGATTTTAAACCGAACTGGAACCGTTTAAGTTTCACGGTTTGGTTCCTGAACCGTTTTTCTGTTTCACGGTTCCAGTTCCGTTCCAAATTTCTCTAAACCGTTAGAATCGGAACCGAATCGTATAAATAATAATATTTTATTTTTTATATAAATAATAAATAATAGCTTTTTAAAAAAACTAGGAAAACCCTCCTACAGTTTTCGTGAAAAACCCTATTTACACTCTGCGTAAAATATCTGCACCATGAAATTACAAGCTTAAAACATTCGATCATTTTAACAAGTTTTCACAAGTAAAAGTTTGACGCACAATTCATTTTTTTTAAACATAATTGCATGCATGTATGACTACCCACATATGAAATACATGGTATAATATATTCGAATCACATATTCAAGACATGGTATAATGCATACTGAACATGTGAATGAACCACGGTAAAAAAAATTCGCTACACTACCAGTACGTTTTCTTATTTATAAAGTTTAACTGTAATTACTTCTTTTTTTCAAATTTGTCCATTATAAGTTAAGTTTTTGTTTTATTTTTGAAATGTGCCATTTTATATAGGCAAATAATTGAAAAAACTTATTCTCTTACCATTTGTGAAACATTACATTTCTCATGGAAAAAAATCTGGAGTTGGTTTCCTTTTTTTCAAAAAAAAAATCTGTTTTCTTGCTTTCGCAGTTTCGCGGTTCTAAACCGAACCAAACCGTTTTAAACAGTTCCACAGTTCTACGGTTATGCAGGTTTACGGTTCCAGTTCAGTTCTAAAAATAACATGCAAAACTGTTCCCGATTCTGACGGTTTTGGAACCGTCAGAACCGGAACTGGACCGTTGCTCACCCCTGCATGTATCTAAAAACTAAAAAGGGGGTGTGCTTATTTATTTGGCTTTTGTATAATCCTATTTTTAGTTGATTCCCCAATCATTGCTCTGTCTTCTCCTTCCCCCGGAATCCCTTTAGCGTAAACTCTCCGCGGGAAGAAAGCAATTCTGGTGGATTTTTGCTTTTCTCCTTTCAATGGCCAACAGTAATTTACCTCGTAGAATCATCAAGGTATGCTTCTCCTTCCTCTAGTTTCCACTCGATCTCTTTGTATGTTTTCTCGATTTGCGGCGCCTTCTTTCTGCTCAATTTTTAGGGATTTTTTTCCTTTCCCGATAGTTAGATTGTCTTCTCGGTTGTGATCTTTTATAGTTCTTTGAAGTATTTGGTTTATTTTGATTTTTCAATAGGAAACTCAGCGTCTTCTTAGCGAACCTGGTAAGCTCCCTCTCACTGCACATTTTTCTCTTATCTATAGAGCTTTTTTACGAGTTTCTTGCTTCTAGTTTTATTTTTCTGCAAAATGAAGTATTTTTGGCTTGATTCCTGCGGTTATCTTTTGTAGATTTTTGTGTATTTCCATATGCGAGTCCCTGTGCTCTGTTCCTTTTAAATGATCGAGCTATATCTTGGCCCATTTTTTATGGGGGTTTTCCAACTCTTGTATTTCGCTATTATTTTTTTGGGACGAATACGAATTTTGTGCTCTCGCTTTTAGGATGATTGCTTTAATATGCCATGGACTTTCTCATGGCTAATTTTCTTGTGATTTTGACCTTGAAGGTGTAATTTTTATGCTTATGTTATTTTGATTGCTTAGTAAATTGTCAAGGGTCTAAGTAACCATCATGATTTCTATCGGTGGATGCAGCACCAGGTATTAGTGCCTCTCCTTCAGAAGACAACATGCGCTACTTCAATGTGATGATTCTTGGCCCTAGCCAATCTCCTTATGAAGGTGATTGCTCGATTTCATCGTGGAGAATAGATGATGATTATTACTTCGTTATGTCCTGTGGATCATTACATTCTTCTTTTCTCTTTCTTTGTTTAACTGAATATCAGAATTGCTTCCATGTATTTTTTTTTCTGGCATCGTTGTACACTGTATTTATTTCTCATGCTTGCAACATTTATTGTATGTGTGACTAATGCACAATGAAGGTCCATATGCACTTTTATGCTATATGTGCTGATTTTGTGACCTTTTCAAGTTGCATTACCGATATTGACCTCCCATCCCTCTCTCCTCTTTAGTTCAGGGCCAGTTTGTGAGTTTAGGAGGCAAAACAGCCTATATTATTTCCTTTTCCCCTTTCCTTCCGTTTTTTTTGGGTGGCGTGTGGTTTTTTCTCCAGCTGGGAAGGTGGGGTATGTGTGTTTTGGAGTTGGTATATGTTGATCTCAATCGTGACTGACACACAGCGGCGTTGATGTTTTTTATGTTAACAAGGTTTGGTAAAGTAGCCAATTTAGAATTGATCTAGGGCATCTACAAACACACACTGACAAGTATAAAAGCTCTGAGAGGATCAACCACAATATTTCAGCAGTCTTATAGTTAGGATCAGCCTGAAACTTTATCTTTTGTTGAGGAATTCATTAGGCACATTCAAGGAAGAGGTTAATGGTGCATGTTTTTTTTTTTGTAATTATTAGTGGTGCATGTTGTTTGTAGGTTAATAGTGTTTTAGGTAAGAGGAGGAAAAGGGCCAATATTAAATCTTAATGTCATGTGATACGATAGACGCGAGAGGTTACATGATCCATATAGAAAATAAATTGAAATATAAAAGAGTAACAGAGTGTTTGACTTCATTTTGGCTATTAAAAAGTCAATCTTATGTGAGGTCTATGATCAGGAAATTCCTACAATTAAAGCTTAAAGTGGTTAGGATCAGCGCTATAAAAAGATGGAGCATGAGGAAAATGAAGAGTGCATGTGGTCTTCTATATGATTGGTAGGTTCCTCCAAAGCTTAAAGGTTAGTTCCATAGGACATCGTAATGGATGCTAAATGAATTTCAGTGTTGAAAAATGAATTACGAATACTGGTAATTGAAGGCGTAGAAAACAAAACAAGAAAGGTTTCTGTCATCTATGTTGTTTGTAGATGAACTTTGTCAATGGAGGGACAAGGAAAAGAGGCACTGATGAAATTAAAAGGAAAAGGAAAAAGAAAAAAGAAAGAAAGAACAGAGTAACAGAATGAACTGGATTCAGGTTTAGCTAAGAAGGGATGATAAGTGAATCTTATGTTAAGATCTGGAATTTGGAAATTTCTGTCAGTGCAAGCTTTGTGTATGTAGGATCCACTGGTAATAAAAGACGATGGAATTGACGAGGTTGTTATTCATAAGATTTGAGTGGGTTGGTTAAAGTGGAAAAGTGCATGAGGTCTTCTATGTGATTGTAAGATTTCCTTGAATCTTAAAGATTAGTTTAATGGGAAATGCTGGTGTTGCACAATGTATTATGACTGAAGAAAAGATGAGAGAAATAGTGGGATGTATGGGTATAGAATGATGAGTTAGATAACAAATGAATATAAGAAGGAAAATTTGGGGAATGGTCTATTGATGAAACAAATAGGTCGCACCTGAGGTGGTTTACATCCAGAGGCAGTCTTTGGACATAGGGAAGACCATTAAAAAGATGGCACTTTTGTTATTAGAGGGAGTACAAATATAATAGAGTGCAAAGGAAAATAAATAAATCATATAGCTGATACCGCTTGGTGGAAACTGTTTAGAGACTGCTATTATCATAGAGTATGCTTATGCTGTTCGGCTCTGGTTTTAGAGTTTGAAGTGGTGATTGTGTTGAAGATATAGGGTTAGTCTGAAGGTGGATGGCGTGGTCGAAGGGGACACTCATTATTCCTGGTGTGGACTGGCATTCTAGTTCTCCAATACTCCATGTTTCGAGGGTTTACATGGTTTCTTATGTAAAGGTTTTTTTCTTCTCTGGCTTGTCATTTCTTCTGCGATTTGCATGCGAGTTGTTACTCCATTTTTCGGATATGTGCATTGTTTTTAAGTTATACCTTCTCTTTTTTGTTGTGCGGACTCGAACCGGTTTTATGGTATCATGCATTTTTTCTTTTTGGTAGCCTTTTCTGAGATTTAAAAAAAAGTTATTACTTGGTCTAATTGTCTCATGTATATAATGCAGGAGGCGTCTTCAAGTTGGAATTGTTTCTGCCTGAAGAGTATCCGATGGCAGCTCCAAAGGTATCCCCTATCTGTTTTCTTTTCCACTAGTTGGATGTAATGCGCCTGTTTAGATTATAAAAAAAATGGCGGACAAGTAGGCATCTAAAAGGTAAAAGAATTACCGAGCATTAGAGTGATTCTTCTTGGCGTACCATGAGCACTGCAATATCATACTCCACTTTGAAAACAAAACCACCCTTGTTCTCTTATTTATTTTCATGAGATTTCTGTTACCATGTATTCCTGTTAGATATTGATGATATGAAACACAAGTCACTGTTCATTTTTTTTTTATGCATATTTGTAACAGGTTCGATTCCTTACCAAGATATATCATCCTAACATTGATAAGGTTGGTTGTCACATCCCCTCGTGTCCGGTGGTATATTCTTTTACTGTCATATTTGTTGGTTAAAATCGATTGTTGCAGCTTGGTAGGATATGCCTTGATATTCTTAAGGACAAATGGAGTCCAGCCCTTCAGATACGAACAGTACTTTTGAGGTAGGACATAATAGACTCCACATTCGTTTGTTATAGGATGAAACTATATCAACGTTGGTTTGAGTCTTCGTTGAATTTGGATCTATGGACAAGTTTATTATTAGCAGATGATTAAATATTCATCACATATGGATCTTAATTCTAGTAAGGGGGACTTTCCAGCCACAGCCAATCCTCCTTGCTGCTGTTGCTCAATCAAGGTGAATGAGTTATTTAGTATTTCTTTCTTTTGTTGTTCTTAAAGCATTCAAGCACTGCTCAGCGCTCCAAATCCAGATGACCCACTGTCTGAAAATATAGCAAAGCATTGGAAATCAAATGAGGCTGAAGCTGTTGAGACAGGTCCAATTTGCATTGCATTTTCTTGTTTACGTCTATGAAATGGATTATCAATGCCTTCAAGTGTGTTTTTACCTTTGTGCCTGCAGCAAAGGAATGGACACGTCTATATGCCAGTGGTGCCTGAAGTCAATCTCAACATCTCGGTACTTCGAAATCAAATGTGCAATGTATTCTATTAGTAGGTGAAAAATCCCGTAGACACATGATGACTGACTGCATTTTGAGGTGTTACTTTTGTGATAGTCTTCTAGTTACTGTTTTGGTATGATGAATCTCTCCTTGAACGTCGTCTTTCAAGTTGAGAAACAGCTTGGTTGCATTATGGAAGTTCTGGTATCTGAAATATGCTGGAAGTGGGTTTACTCTCCATGTATTGGTTTCTGGGTTATTTGGAAACAACCTCTATGTGTTTCTAACACACCGGTATGGTTGCGTACATCCGACCCCCTCATATCGCACCATAGACGGGAGCCTCGCAATGAGGTAATATTGATGTTGTTGTTGTAGTATTTTGGCTTCTGGGTTGAATGTTGTGCCACTGGTCAATGAATTCTTGTCTTTTACCCTTTCATCCCAGTGGATATTTTATCGCATGTTGGCAAATCTGTTTGATCCCTACAACAACAACATTGCCGCCTTAGAGGCTTCCGTCTATGGCGGGGTATAGAGGAGTCGGATGTACGCAATCATACCAATGTGTTAGAAACACACAGAGGTTGTTTCCTGATGACCCATAATGAAAATTGCGTCTAGCTTGTCGATCAACTGCTACTTCATAATATAAGAAGCGCATCCAATTTAGTTAGTCATTTTGTTTTATTCCATCATATTCCAAAGTCAAGAAAAAATGTTTCCGACTTTAGTGGCTGTTTGATCTTTACATGAGAGACTGAAATGAAGGCCTGAAACTACGAGTTAGTAGGAATTTCGCAGTCTTGCACGAATCGTTTTAGTGGTTATATAAAATTGGTCGTGTAAGCTTATAATTTGCAGGGGAAACCTTGGTTGCATTTGGGCTCTGTTGTGTTCCCTTTTTTCCATTTCCATTTCCAATAGAATGAAGGACACACTCTTCCTTGACTTTGGAATATGATATAATAAAACAAAATGACTGTATTGACTTCACTTATATTGTGAAGTAGCGGTTGATCGACACAGCTTGACGCAAATTTTAGTATGTGTCATCGGGAAACAAACTTTGTGTTCTAACACTTGAGGGTATCGTTGTGTACATCTGATATCTCATACTCCGCTATAAACGGGAGTCTCTAAAACAATAGGGTAATGTTGTTGTATGTGCTCTATTCATCAGCGTTTGGAAGCGTTGATTTCGGATCTGGTTTAACAAGGACTACAATGCTACAAATGTAACTCCAATAACACCTAGCTCTGGTTGAAGCTGAGGTTCCAAGACCGAGTAGGTCATGGTTCTAAATGCAGGGTTCTTTGGTCGGTGTTTTAGCGACCAAAACCCTTGCCCTTACTCTTACTATCTAACTTCTATTTATATGGTACATGGAAATTTTGCCACGTTTTTCATTATAAGACAAAACGTGCATGTATACTTGAACTTTTCGTTTTTATTTTTAATGGAGTCAAAGATATACTCTTCTTTAACCTTGGAATATGATAGAATAAAGCAAAATGACTCATTAAATTAGTTCGCTTCTTATATTGTGAAGCAGCAGTTGGTCGACACAGCTTGATACAATTTTTATTGTGGATCATCGGGAAACAACCTCCGTGTGTTTATAACGCATAGGTATAATCGGGAAACAACCTCCGTGTGTTTATAACGCATAGGTATAGTTGTGTACATCCGGTCCTTCCATACCTCGCCATAAACGAAAGCTTCTAAGGTAATTGGGTAATGTTGTTGTTGTATACTTGAAATTTTATAGCACGTGTCCGATTATAGGGATGAATATAAGCATGTCACCACTGTGCGCCTTGTGAGGTGGTGTTAGAATAGCTCTAGCTTGATAATTTCGTTGGTGTTGGATGGCGGCCTGAGTTTATGGGAGGAGATATTGCTCAAGAAAAATGCTCAAGGAGACCCATGTATATCCTTTTTCCTGTCTCACTATCTTAGTCTGGGATTTCCTTTTTATGTCTTCAAGCGTTGCCAACTTTTGATGTGTTAAATTTAATTTAAATCTTGTCATTGTAAACAAAAGAAACAATGTACAATGCTAAGTAATAAAATGAAGGATAAAGATGAGAGTAGTTAGTTTCAGTGATGATCTCAATGTATAGAATACAACAACCACAGTGATACTCAATATATCCAATGACAGCAAAAGTTATGGTTAGGGGATCGTAATGTGTAGAATGATATCTTTAAATAATTGTCGTATTATCAAAATAGGACAGGAAAAATAGTACTTTCCCGCTGATTGTCTAATGTCTATCTTCAAGCCATACCTGCCTCTAAGGCCTAGTCATGACTGAAATTGTGGATTTCCAAACTATTAGGCACAAAAGAAAAACATGGGAAAAAAAAGAGAGTTGTTATTCGTGTGTGTTTTTCCTGGATGCAAAAAGGGTTGCGTTTAACCGTGAACGTTTTCACTGCTCAGCTTTATGAATTTCATGAAAGATGTAAATCAGTATCATTTAGTGGCCTTTTAGGTGAGGGAAACAAGACTTGTGAGTCTATAAGGTGTTTAGGTACAAACTCGTTCTGGTATAATAAGCTGACAACAAGATTCAAACATTAACACTGCGGTTATCAAGTTTTAAACATACGATATTAGATGCAATCTATTATTCGAATATCAAATAAACTGCGTTATGAGAGCATAGCATGTGTTTGTATGAGTGGGGAAAGGTGGTTGTTATGATTTAAGGACATGGAGGAGTTGGCGGATGGTTGTTTGGATCACAAGATATTGAAGGCAGATGGCCATTTGGAGGTGAAAACACTGGACCAAAATTAAAAAGGATGTTATGTTGGTCAACTTTATCCTTTTATTTTACACATTTGAAACACACCAGTCCATCACTTTTTCTATATGTTTGGTTGTTCTCGTAAAAGTCACAACTGGACGGTTACACAAATTTCGATTTTCAACAATCCTACATGACATAAATTTGACGGACCAAAGAAAGAAAATAAGGAAGAAGAATGACAACAAAAGTGCAGAAAGTGGTAAGGATCATGTGAAAAATACAACGACAAATCATATAGGGTTTGGGGAGGGTGAGACGCAGGCAAACAATGGCTACGTCTCAAGTGATAGAGAGTTTGTTCCAGTGAGTCTCTCATCTCTATATGTATCTGTATCGATGACACAATTATACGAATATGGTGTGCTAGTATGTTGTGAAGGAATTTACTAAGCACAAATAAAAAGCTTCTGAAATTAAAATAGTTATAATCATGTATATATGCCAACTGATGAACCAAAATCTGACCTGCTCAGAAAAAACAAAGTCGTCAGTTAGTCAACAAACAGTCAACGACAAATTAAGGTCTGAGACGACTACTGCAGCTCGGTAGGAATGCACTTCTGCTCGGCTATTTTATACTTTAGCTGAAGCAAGTTTATTAATGTGGCTAAGGCAAATTCAACTATAACCCTTGGTCAGCTCGGCCGCATGCCTGAGTCAGGTCGGAGCTAGCTCAACATGACCGAGAATGGTTAGAAATACAGACTAAGGAAAATTCAACATATTATATCTTGGCTCGGCAATGCTTTAGTCAAAGCAGTCTATTATAGTCAACCTCGGCAAATAAAGGAAATATATTCAGCTCGGCCTCGGATTAACTTTGGCCTCGGCTTTATATTAGCACCGAGTTCTAGTCTCGGCCTTGCTCTCATAAACACTTACTCAGAATATCTCGGATAAGATCAGAAGAACATATTATTAACTGGCATCTGGGACTCACCAAGTCAGTTCTGCAGAATACTTTCCAGGTGTCAAGCAGCGACTGGATTAGTAAAAGGTCATCATAGCAGGCCGACCTACATATCATAGAGTCAGCCACTGACACAGTTGCAGTCACAGGCACTTGTCCCATCAGACTGCGAATCTACAGCAGACAAGACCGCCATCTCAGACACATCATAATCCCATCATTGGGCAGAGGGACAAACCTCATCAACGCCTATAAAAAGCCTCTTTCCAGACGAAAGAGGAGGAGGCCAACTTCAGCCAACTTAACTCTATCTTCCTAACTCTCAGAGAGAATTACCACTACACATCTCGGCTGACCTCAAACAGCCTTATTCTCAGGAGAGATCTTGAACCAGGTTTATTCTAAACCTTTATTCTAGCATAAATTGCCTACTAAAACACACATAACTGACTTAAGCGTCGGAGGGTTTTTCCGAGGCAGCGCCCTGGGACCTCTAACGTTTCTCTTCCTTCTCAGGTGCCATTGACGGATTTAGACAGGAGATTAACGACGTACAGCAAGGGTCATCTCTGATCCACCCGATCAGCATTTCTAGACTATCACCAACAATGAAAGACAAAGAAAAAAAATGCAAATATAAAAAGTTGTTACCCGACAAAGCTCTAATTTTCTTACAAGTTCAACGTACAAACCTCGGTGGAACGTTGAGAGTAACTGAAACCCATGACCTTTCTCCTGTCCCCGCACTTGGACTTCTTCCCTATTTTTTCATTACAACATTTAAACTCAGACTGTAAGCAACCTTTTTATTGTTAGTGGAGGGTACTTTTTGACCTTTTTCCTTTTGTTTTGGGTATCTTTTTTTGTATCCTCCTCTCGTATGGGTTGTGATCTCCTCACCCCCACTTTCCTCATTCCTTTTGTGACCGCGCGACACGTGGCAGGAAGAAAGGGTGGTAAGGCTAGATGAGGGTCACCTGCATCTAACCTCACCACCTCCCCTTGCTGTCACGTGTCGCGCAGTCACGCGTCACCGCATCCCGTTGCGGTGAGAGGATCGTATCCCCACACCTGCACAACTTTCTTTTTAACGTTGAAAACAAATATTCCTCCGTTTTAAAAAATAGTTTTTATTTTGGATTATCACATAAATATTGTCATCTTTTTAAAATTACATTAGTAATATGACGACTATGAAAATTAAATTGCATTACAAGGGTATTATTATGATTTATAAAAAAAGAAAATGAAGAAAAGAACTTCAGTTCTCATTGTGCTATTTCTCTAGCAACGTAAAAGAAAAAAGAAAAATGCCAAGCTCTCCATTTACTTTCCCCTAAATTCTAGAGAAAATCTTTAGACGGACAAAGCTACGGTTTAACACCCACGTTCGAACTCACGAGAATTCAAGCTCGCTATTCAAGGTAAAATGTATAAAGTTTCATTAATTTTTAATCAATCCCGTTTTTAGGGTTTGAAGCTCCAAAAAAAAGGTTTATTTTGGACAAGTTATGGTGTAAAATCATGTGGTTTTGGCTTTATGATCCTAATTGATTTGATAAGTTGCGGATTTGTATCAAAGGATGTCAAAAATTTGGTAATTTACTGCTGTTTTGGTTGCTGAGAAAAGATATAAGGTACAAGTTTTCTATTGTGTATAATTTTGAATTTAATCTCATGATGCTAATGGGATATGTTTTGATGTTTCAGTGATTGTCAATAGGTAATTGAACATGCATATTTCATATGTGAATATATATTTTTGAGGCTTAGTTAGGGCGTTAGGATTGATAGTATGGGATTAGAGATGAAACTCGTGTTGAAAATAGTACAGAAAACGTTCTGTCTGGGGGTAGGGTGTCTGACCCCCACTAGTAAGTTTTGTGACAGTGTCACACCTAGGGTTAGGACGTCTAAACCATTTCTGGTAAGTTTCGTAAAATCGTCCTACCTAGGGATATGACATCTGACCACCTTCTAGAGAGTTTTATGAAATATTCCTACCTAGTGGTCGAACGTACGACCTAGTTCAAACAAGAACCTAAGCTTGTTTTGTTGGATTTGATATGCTCATACGTGTAGTGCACGACACGTGTGACTTAAGTTACATATCAAACATATGTGGACTTATGTATGTTATATATTATACGTTACTAATGTTACGTAATATTTGTACGTATCCATACGTTAAGTGATCACTTCGGTATATTAGTGGATACGTAGTGTAATCTGAATGGATCACTAAATGTGTAGACAGTCATACGGTTACAGTCCTTGATGGTAGGACTCGTAAAGTCGAGACCGTATTATCAATGACATCTGGTCCCCGAAGGACAAGAACCTACGAGTATTCTTCTCGAAGTGTTTTAAGTAAGGCATTTAATATATAATTTATTATATATTAATGTGAAACGGAAAAATTGATGGCAATTTTGAATGGCAGCCATCAATTACGGAAGAAACGTTTCAGCAAAGCAAAATTGACGTTTCTATGTAAATGCAATTCATTGCATTTTCTTCACTATAAAAATGAAGCAAATGTAAAAGGAAAAGCGTGAGTTTCAACGTTTGCAAGTGCCAGGCCAATTTTGTAGCATTCTGCAGTTTGTTCATTTGCAAACTTTCAGTTCCTTTCATTGCTTCATATATATATATATATATATATATATATATATATATATATATATATATATATATATATTAAACACTTTCAAGAAGAATATACTCTACCTATTCTCTCCATCAGAATAGTAGTAGTGGTTGTTGATATTTCATTAGTGGATTCAACAACTGGTGGGTTCGTGGAATCCCTTGGAAGACACAGTTGTCACGCGTGTCAGAACCCCGGCCTATAGCGTTTACCAATTGAGCAAGGTACACTTCCGCATTTATTTACTTTGCTTCTGTGTTCTCTTAAGTGATCCTCGGGTAATGGATTTACTATGTAAATTCCAACAAGTGGTATCAGAGCACGCTTAATGAGAACACGACGCCGTTTTCTTATTTTCATAAAGTCCAGAGATATTTTCATTGTCATTAGAATTTGAATTTCGTACACCGGATTATAATACGGTGAAAAGAAATTCTCTCTTTTGATTAAGATAAAAGCCGTGAGGCTTTCTAATGCATTAGAATTTTTCCTGAAAAAGTTGCATTCTTTAACGTAAAATTAATGCAATGTATAGACAAATAAAATCCAAAAGTGGTCTTTGTCTCTGGTAAATCCATGGCACTGCCATGTTAAATGTCTCATTGCATTCATTTTGTGACTAGAAATTTCTACAAACATGGAATTACATTCTAATGCATTTAGCATTTGCATATTGAACGCTACATATTTGCATGTATTAATATTGTAATGTTTGATATTGTACTAATATGCTATTGTGATATAGTCATAGTATAACATTGCATTTATATATTAATGTGAAACCGTTAGAATTAATTGTTGCAAAACGTTTTATCAAAACATTTAAATTAATAGCAATAATTTATTTGGAGAAACGTTTTCACACGTTCATATAGCAAATGCATTCATACATTTGTTTTATATATAAAATATATGTGTATATGTGCTTTGCAATGTGTGCAAATAAAGAAAAGCTTCAGCAAAACGTTTTCGTGCCACACCTTTTCAAAATTACTAGTTCTCAGAAGTCACGAAGACTTCATTTGCACACGATGTGGTACATTGAAAATTTAGTTTCATGCATCATTGACGCATTTGCAATAGGCGCATGTACTGTATATTTTAGTGTGCATTCAATTAAGGCATTAAGGCTGTCAGCAAACTGATATTTCTTTTATCCGCTTTCCTGAAGCACATATATATAAATATTATTGGCCGTGCATTCATATATATATGTTCATTGAAAAGTTCATTTGATATATGACATATATTTATATATTTCGGTTGTGCATGTTAATGGTTTGAATATATAAATTTGCATGGCTACTATTCTATGGCCGAAGATTGATTTCCATAAACATGCATATTTCTTTTCGGATATATATATAATAAAAGGAATGTTTCTGTACATTTGATATGTATATGTGTGAAAGGGAACGAAAACATGTTGCTGAATTTACATTGCTTTCATTTGTTCCTTTGCAACACTGCTGCAAGCGCTGAGTATTTTGAAAAGTACAGGACACAATAAAGCTTGCTACTTTCGTTTGCTGAAGTTTTGTTTGTTGTCTTGCGATTTGCAAAATATTATATGCACATTTGTTTAACTAGACGGTTGACCGACATGAACCCATTTTGCAATCATTATCAATCAAATATATATTTGCTTATGATAGATGAACAATAAAGTTTTCATCATTAAGTTATGTCACAAGCATATTTGATTGATAATGCTTCATTGGTCTTCAGAATTATCAATGAGGTACTATTTTCTTGATTTTGAGATTTTCAGTGGCGTCTCAAAGTTTGAAGAAAATACAAGGGTTCAAGTATGCGTATGTCTGGATGCATACGTTACGGTCAAACATAAATCTTCATGTTAGTTGATAAACTGCAATTATGTATAGAACCATAAGGGTACGCATCTTAACAAATGTATGGCTTTAATATGATCCCCTTAAAGTGTGGCAATCATATCATCGCATATCCAATTGTTAAGTTTGTGACAGGTGTATATGTGCTTCGCATAACTATTAGTCGGCCCAAAGGAAGACGTAGTTGTCGAAGTCACATATATCACATCGTAGTAATTGAAAGAGTCCGGCGATAATAAGGAAATACGTGACTAGTTCATCGGCCCAAAGGAAGGTGACTACTTTACGTATGGTGTATCGCTGCATCAATTTCTACATCCCAATTGTTGGACAATGTTCAGGTGACTCCAAAGAGCACTTAACATTGAAAGACTTTTTGGGAGATGGAAGTGTTCTATACTTAATTTGGACTTTAGTTATATTGCAGTTGATATTGACTTATTTGTTGTTTTGTTCTTTGGTTTTCTTTTATTTCAGCAATCTTTTCCGGTGTTAATAATATTCCGATGTTGAACGGTTCAAACTTTAAAGCTTGGAAAGATCAATTGGAGATTTTTCTGGGGTTAGCCGATCTGGACATTGCACTTCAGATGGACCGACCAGCAGTGCTACATGATGATAGCACTAGTGAGCAGAAGGATACTATGGCTCGCTGATTGAAGTCCAACCGCATATGTCTAAAGATCATGCAGAAGACTATTCCTGAGGCATTCAGGGGGTCTGTTTCAGAATCCACCACGGCTAAGGAATTTTTGGCTGAGCTTGAGCAAAGATTCATGAGGAATGAGAAAACCGAAATGGGTAATCTCTTAAAGAAATTTTGCTCAAACAAGTATCGTGGTGATGGTGGCATTCGGGAGTACATCATGGAGATGTCTCATATGGTTTCTAAGTTGAGGAGCATGAAACTGGACGTGTCCGATGACATGCTGGTGGTAATGGTCCTTAACTCCCTTCCTCCTAAGTTTAACCACTTCTTGGTAAGTTACAACTGCCAGAAGGAGAAGTGGTCAGTGAATGAGTTGATCGCTCACTGTGTTCAGGAAGAGGAACGGCTTCAGAACGAAACCGCTGCAAGTGTGCACGTCACCACCACCAAGAACAAGAATGGTGGAAAGAAGCGTAAGGCTGCACAGACAGTTAAAGATCAAAGCATTCAGAAAGCGGATAAAAGGGCAAAACCGACTGCTGTCAAAGGGTCGGATAAGGGTCCTGCCTGTTTCTTCTGTAAAAAGAATGGACATGTGAAGAAAGAATGTACCGGTTTTCGTTCTTGGCTTGCTAAGAAAGGTACATCTTTTGCTTTGGTTTGTTCAGAAATTAATCATGTTTCAGTACCTAAAGACACTTGGTGGATTGATACGGGTGCAACCACCCATTTATCTGTGTCTTTGCAGGGTTTCCTGAGCCATCGAAAGCCAACTCCAGCTGAGAAATATATCTACTCAGGAAATGGCAGGGCAAAGGTTGAAGCTATTGGGCACTTCAGACTATTGCTGACAACTGGCTTTTATTTAGATTTGCATGAAACTTGTGTTGTACCGTCTTTCAGACGCAACTTAATTTCCTTTTATCGTTTAGACAAAGATGGTTATTTTTGTGATATTGGGAATAACACCTTCAGATTGTTTCTTGCGTCTAAATTGGTTGGTAACGGTCAATTGTCCGAAATAGATAGACTTTATTCTATGAATGTCGCTTCAACTCAAGAAACCTTGCAAACAAGTACTCGAAACGTTAAGCAAAAATTAACTCACGAGAATTCAGGAACGTTATGGCATAGACGTTTAGGCCACATTTCGAAAAATCGAATTGAACGTCTAGTCAGAAATGAAATTCTCGATCCTTCAGACACAATGAATTTCGGATCATGTATATTTTGTGCTAAAGGAAAACAAACCAAAGTCCGCAAATATGAAGCCAATCGCGCGTCGAGTGTACTACAGCTAATTCATACAGACATCTGTGGTCCATTTCATACAGCTACCCGAAATGGCCATACATACTTCATTAGCTTTATCGACGATTACTCACGTTATGGCTACATATACTTGATCAAAGACAAAGCGCAAGCTTTGGACATGTTCAAAGCCTATAAAGCAGAAGTTGAGTTACAACTCAATGGAAAGATTAAGGCCGTTAGATCGGATCGTGGAGGTGAATACTACGGCCGATATGATGGATCAGGTGAACAATGTCCAGGGTCTTTTGTTAAGTTCCTAGAGGAGTGTGGTATTGTGCCACAGTACACCATGCCAGGTACGCCTTCCATGAATGGTGTAGCTGAGCGGCGCAATCGCACATTAATGGAAATGGTTCGTAGCATGATCAGTCAAACTACGTTACCATTGTCCCTCTGGGGAGAAGCGCTTAAAACTGCAGCCTACATCCTCAATCGCGTACCAACTAAAGCAACTGATAAAACTCCATATGAGTTATGGACTGGACGAAAGCCTAGTCTACTTCATTTCCGAATATGGGGTTGTCCTGCTGAAGCTAGGCCTTATAGGCCAAGTGAAAGAAAACTGGACGCTAAAACGATCAGCTGCTATTTTGTTGGTTATGCCGAGAGGTCACGGGGTTACAAATTTTATGATCCCACTAGCAAAATTATATTCGAGACAAATTCATCACAGTTCTTTGAGGATATCTCGGTTCCGGGGGGAAATGGTTTGCATCAGCAGATCACTGAATTAGATGAAGATCGTTCTGATGGTGTAAATATGCAAATCGAACCAATCAATGGTGAGATTCCACTAAGGACACACACATCTAGCGATCTATTCCCTAGTAGTTCTGGTCCACAGGAACCTGTGGACATAGTTTCTAATGAACCAGGAACTACTGATGCAGTTGAGGAACCATCAATACCTCAAGAACATGCAGGAATTACTGATGCCGTTGAGGAACCATCAGTACCTCAAGAACATGTACCACTAAGACGATCCACGCGTGAAAGAAGAAACCCCATATCAAATGATTATGTGGTGTATCTTCAGGAACACGAATTTGATGTAGGCATGATGGAAGATGATCCAATAAATATTCATCAAGCCATACATTGTCAAAATTCAGAAAAGTGGATTGAAGCTATGAATGAAGAAATTAAGTCTATGCATGGCAACAATGTTTGGGACATCGTGCCATTACCCATAGGTTCGAAACCGATTGGTTGTAAATGGATCTTTAAAACCAAACGTGATTCGAAGGGTAATGTGGAACGATATAAGGCTAGACTTGTTGCAAAAGGATTCACCCAGAAAGAAGGCATAGACTATACAGAAACCTTTTCGCCGGTATCGACGAAAGATGCTTTCAAGATTATCATGGCTTTAGTGGCACATTTTGATCTTGAGTTACATCAAATGGATGTTAAAACCGCTTTTCTAAACGGTGATATCGATGAAACCATATACATGGTTCAACCACCTCGTTTTGAAGTGGGAGATCCTAAAAACATGGTTTGTCGACTTAAGAAATCCATTTATGGACTCAAACAGGCGTCTCGACAGTGGTATTTTAAATTTGCACAAGTCATTACCTCATTCGGTTTCGAGGCAAATCAGGTTGACGAGTGTGTATACCACAAGTTTAGTGGGAGTAAGTTTGCATTTTTGGTTCTGTATGTTGATGACATACTGCTTGCAGCAAACGATATTAATATGATACGCGACACCAAGAAGTTTTTATATAAACACTTTGAGATGAAAGATCTTGGTGAAGCGTCATATGTGTTAGGACTTAAGATATACAGAGATCGTTCTCAAGGTATCTTGGGTCTTTCACAGCAAACATATATCGATAAGGTGCTCAAGCGATTTGGCATGGAAAACTGTAGACCATCTGATACCCCAGTGGCAAGAGGAGATAAATTCAGTCTAAGACAATGCCCCAAAACAGAACTTGAACGATCGGAAATGAAGGATATTCCATATGCTTCGGCAATAGGGAGTATCATGTATGCCCAGGTTTGTACACGACCTGATATTGCATACATCACTGGAATGCTAGGCAGGTACCTCAGTAATCCGGGTATGGATCACTGGATAGCAGCCAAAAGGGTACTGCGATATCTACAAAGAACAAAACACTACATGTTGACATATCGGAAATCTGAAAAGTTGGAGATCATTGGGTACACAGATTCCGATTTCGGTGGATGCCAGAATAGCATGAAATCCACCAGCGGCTACATCTTCTTGCTGGCAGGTGGTGCTATCTCATGGAAAAGTGCAAAGCAATCGCTGGTTGCATCATCTACCATGGAAGCTGAGTATGTATCATGCTACCATGCTTCCAGTCAAGCGATATGGATTCGCAATTTTGTCACAGGGCTGCGTATTGTTGAGACTATTCAGAGACCTCTGAAAATCTATTGTGACAATAACTCTGCGGTGCTTTATTCAAATAACAACCGGAGTTCGTCTAAGTCGAAACACATAGACATCAAGTATCTGGCTGTTAAAGAGAGAGTTCAGAATGGTCTGATTAGCATCGATCATATAGGCACAGATCTTATGGTGGCCGATCCCTTGACCAAAGGGGTAATACCTATGGTGTTTCACGGGCATGTGGCTCGTATGGGTATTAGTACAGCTAAAGATATTCAGCTTTAGTGGGAGCCTATTGATTACATTTTGTAATGCTTGATAAAGAATATTGTTTTCAGACATTCATTATAATGTATATTACAGTTTCAGTTATACTGCAGTTTTCAGAGTTGTACATTATTTGCGACTTTCATTCTGAATTCTGTCGATCTCATTAAGTAGGACCAAGTTGGAAATTGGCATGTATGATCACATAGCATGTAATTTCCACACTACACATCCATTCTAGCATCCATGTCATTCAGTTAATGTTGGTATCATGATTCATGATTCGGGACCCGTCACCCATAAGTGTGACGACGTTCTGCTTGTTTCTCTTATTGGCATTGACTGAGTGGACCGGACTAAGTTGATTACACTATTGGACATTCAGTAAAGGAGCTCAAATAAGTAACATAAACATACATAGTCCAAGTGGGAGATTGTTGGATTTGATATGCTCATACGTGTAGTGCACGACACGTGTGACTTAAGTTACATATCAAACATATGTGGACTTATGTATGTTATATATTATACGTTACTAATGTTACGTAATATTTGTACGTATCCATACGTTAAGTGATCACTTCGGTATATTAGTGGATACGTAGTGTAATCTGAATGGATCACTAAATGTGTAGACAGTCATACGGTTACAGTCCTTGATGGTAGGACTCGTAAAGTCGAGACCGTATTATCAATGACATCTGGTCCCCGAAGGACAAGAACCTACGAGTATTCTTCTCGAAGTGTTTTAAGTAAGGCATTTAATATATAATTTATTATATATTAATGTGAAACGGAAAAATTGATGGCAATTTTGAATGGCAGCCATCAATTACGGAAGAAACGTTTCAGCAAAGCAAAATTGACGTTTCTATGTAAATGCAATTCATTGCATTTTCTTCACTATAAAAATGAAGCAAATGTAAAAGGAAAAGCGTGAGTTTCAACGTTTGCAAGTGCCAGGCCAATTTTGTAGCATTCTGCAGTTTGTTCATTTGCAAACTTTCAGTTCCTTTCATTGCTTCATATATATATATATATATATATATATATATATATATATATATATATATATATATATATATATATATATTAAACACTTTCAAGAAGAATATACTCTACCTATTCTCTCCATCAGAATAGTAGTAGTGGTTGTTGATATTTCATTAGTGGATTCAACAACTGGTGGGTTCGTGGAATCCCTTGGAAGACACAGTTGTCACGCGTGTCAGAACCCCGGCCTATAGCGTTTACCAATGGAGCAAGGTACACTTCCGCATTTATTTACTTTGCTTCTGTGTTCTCTTAAGTGATCCTCGGGTAATGGATTTACTATGTAAATTCCAACATGTTTTAAATGTAAAATAAGCTTCCGAAGTTTGACTGAGGTAATTCAAGATGCGTTTAAACCTTATTTTAAGCTCCACAATTTTGCATTCGTAAGCAAAGACAGAATAGGTTACTATGCAGGTCTAAATAACGTATGAAGGTACTTGTAAAGAGTGTGATGATATATGATAATACATCATATCCTTACAAGTTAAAAGTTATGCTAGGGGGCTAAGGTACGTTGTTTATTTGTATCTTATTGATGTTACAATTGTATGCTTGCATGATCATGATATGACATGACTTGTGAAGATGATGCATGATAAACACACCAAAAAAAAAGAGAAAAATATATATACATACCACATGCAACATGAGGGTCACCCTCATCTTGCATCAACATTCCCTCTTGCTGCCATGTGTTATGCGGTCACGCGTCACCGCACCCCCTTGTGGTGAGGTGATCCTATCCCGTCAAGATGTGTCCGATTTCTATTGACTGATTTGACATACAGCAAAAAGGAAAAGTAGAAAAGAGGACTTTAATGCGGGATAGGATCACCTCACCGCAAGAGGGTACGGTGACGCGTGACCGCGAGACACGTGGCAGCAAAGGAGGGTGGTGAGGCTAGATGAGGGTCACCTGCATCTAGCCTCACCACCCTCCTTTATTGCCACGTATCGCGTGGTCATAGAATGGATGAGGAAAATGCGGGTGAGAAGATCTCAACCCCTTTAATGCGTATTACCAAAACGTAGTTGAGGTGGAACATGCATGTGCGTTCATTTCCTCCCAATGAGGATCCATTTGATGCGCCATAGATTCCTCTCTCGAGGTTATTGTGTCAGAGAGTTACATCCCAACTCCACTTTGCCGGTCCGATCTCCCGTGACAGCATAACTTAATAAAATAAGCTGTGAAGTTAGATGAAAAGTGATTAGGGGTGTTAACAAATCGAGTCGAACATAATACTAGGTTTTTAAATTTGGATTCGTTGAGCTAAATGAACTGTTCAAATCGACTCGTTTAGCTAAACGAACTTTGAAATTGGTTCGAATTCGGATCGATAACCCTTTAACTGTTTAAATGAGCCAAATAGTTTGCAAATAGTTCGACTCGTTTTCGTAAACGAACACAAACAACTGTTCGAATATGTTGAGGTCATAGGATCTCATTTACGTCTTTGGACCTCGGTTGGTATTACGATCGTGCTTAATTTGGTATTTTGGTCGTGATTTTATTTTTTTTTATTATCATGTTTAATCAAAACCATTTTTAACTTTCTTGATTTAAATCATTTGAGTCAATAATTTTAATATAAAAGATTATTGACATAGGTAATCTAAAATTTCGATATAGTAATAAAAGATTATTAATATTGGTAATTTTGATGTACAAGATTTTTAGTATTGGTTTAAATCATCTGATCCAGTCCTAAATATCCTCGTTACCGTGTGAAGGATGCAAATCAAGTGATTCGACAGTTTTTAACGAATTACATGCGACGAAAGTAACAACAAGTTTGAATCCAAACCTTCGACAGGAGTTGAACTCTATCTACAATTTATCGAACTAACTGCTTTATGTATCTTGATACTTTTTTATTTGGGTTATAGTTGAGGAACTGTTCGCCTTTTGAATCAAACAAAGTAAATAGTATAAGCTTCATAGCAACTTTCATTATAAAGGAAAGCGAAGAACCAACCTTTAGTCAATAAAAACCTTAATTCCCTCTTTACGACCTCATCACGAACATTTACAAAATGAGGGTAAAGTGTCTTTGCCCCCAGGGGCATAGTCCAGTGGTAACTGGAAAAGGTGATTGAGGCTAGAACCCCGACGTTCCGAGTTCGAGTCCGCGTGGAGACAATCCTTGTTGAAATATTACAAGGGTTGTCTCTGGGCTGGCTGAGTCTCGTGTGTCCTCTCCCTTTGCAGGGCTGCCGGTGGAGCACATCCCTCGATTTACATCCCACCTGGCTAAGGAACCTCTGGTCTCCCCCCACCCCCTCATCAAAGGGTAAAGTGTCTTTTAACTTCGGTGTTAAAGTGTTGCATTTACAAATTGAGAATGGTGATAAATGATTAAAAGTTGTTTGATGAACAAGACTCATGACTAAATCAAGAATGAACAATAAGGATAAGATGAAAAGAAAAGCAATAAATGCTTCCGTGGTGATATAAAATGACAAATAATAAGAGGAGACCTAAAAAATCTTAAAGACGAGGTAGTATTACATTACCAAAAATAACTACGAACAACATTAACTCATTGTCTCTCTCATTTATGGGGTATAGTGGTCGGATGTACAAAAACATACTCATGTATTAGAAGCACACAGAAATTGTTTTCCGGTAACACATAATAAAAATTGCGTCTAGCTGTTTCGATCAACTGTTATTTCATAATATAAGAAGCGTATCCGATTTTTTGAGTTATTTTGTTTTATTATATCATATTCTAAAATCAAGAAAGAGTGTGTTTGTGACTCCATTTAAAATGAAGAGAAGATTACCAAAAAGAACTAAATTAAATAATGAGATATGACATAATGCCCACGTTCCAGTACTGAAAATTCAATTGCCTATGAGTAGGGATGAGATCACCTCACCTCACTTTCCCTCACCCAATGTGTGACCGCGCGACACGTGGCAGCAAGAAGGGGTGGTGAGGCTAGATGAGGGTCACCCGCATCTAGCCTCACCACCCTCCCTTGTTGCCACGTGTCACGCGGTCACACGTCACCGCACCACTTTACGGTGAGGGGATCCCATCCCCTATGAGTATGGTTTTCCTCATGACGATGACTAATTACACTGAAAATAACAAGTTCGTAATGGTTGAAAACTCTTATTAATTGACAGAAACGTTTGAGATAGCAACGTTTAATCATTCTCATTGTCATCTAACATATTAAAAGTATCTTTTAAAAGCTAAGTTTTATATCTTTAAGATGGTAAGTCATTTTTACATTCAGGACATTGTGAAATAATTTGATCTATATCCAAACATAATGATCTTTCATTATAAATGGTGACCTGATGGAGAAATTTCAAGGTAATCCCTAATAAAAGACATTGCTGATACACTAGACTCCCTCGTTTGTGTAGAGTCCGAAAAAGGACCGGATTGTTTTACGATCTGATGTACCTAGTCTTACCCTACACTTTGTTTAAGAATCTGTTTATCAAAATATGATATTAGCTCATTCACATGGAACCATGTTGAAAGAGCGCATTAGTGAGATTGTATTTAATACATCAAGTTCTGATGTGAAATGCCCCAGGGGCATAGTCCAGTGGTAAATGGTAAAGGTGATTCGGGCTAGAACCCTGACGTCCTGAGTTCGAGTCCGTGTGGAGACAATCCTTGTTGAAATATTACAAGGGTTGTCTCTGGGCTGGCTGAGTCTCGTGTGTCCTCTCCCTTTGCAGGGCTGCTGGTGGAGCACATCCCTCGATTTACACCCCACCTGGCTAAGGGGACTCTAGTACAAGTGGGGGGAGAACCCACTCCCTCATCAAAGTTCTGATGTGAAATATTTTATAAGGTGGAAATAGGACCTAAAGCTTGAGGCCGGTACGAAGAGATATAAACATAAACACTCTTTTTGGTATTTAGCATTCAAATTGTCATCTTTATAATATAATCTCATACTAAGAAAATATAGCAAAAAAAACAAAAACTCTTCTAGCACCTTTTTTTAATTATATCCTCTACTCTACCCAATAACATCATGGTATGTAATTTGAAATTTTACTAAACTAATATACAACAACAACGCATAACTAGTATATCTCAACGACAGCAAAACCTCTCGTTAGGGTTTCGGGAGCCTGAGATTTAGACAAACAATACCTCTATCCTACGAGATAGAGAGTTTGTTTCCAGTATATTGGTACCTAATATATCCCAAAGGATAAAAATTTTACTAAATTTATATACATGACATAATTTATTAACGTTCTCGTCATGTATGGTCTTTTATATAAAAATTAAACTTAACACAGTCATTGATGACTAAGCAACACAAGTCATCCTCATCCAATAGCCTCCACCTCTAATGTCCAAAAATCACTTCAATATAGGACGGTCCCCCCCTCCTCCCTCCCTCCACCCCCCCCCCACCGCCCATATCATCCTGCACCCCCGCCAGCCCACTCCACTTTTGGACAGTTTCCCTTGCTTTTGGGGGGACTACTCTTTGGAATATGCCAACTTATATGGTAACTTTCAGTTCACAAATTATCGGGGATAGGATCAACTCAGCGCAAGGGAGCTGCGGTGACGCATGACCGCGCGACACGTGGCAGCAAGAGGGGGTGGTGAGGCTAGATGAGGATGGGTGCCACGTGTCGCGTGATCAGAAAGGGGATGAGGAAAGTTGGGGTGAGGAGATCTCAACCCAAATTATCGTCTCTTTTAAAAGATAATAATAAAAATAATATTTCAACTCATAATAATGACAGATCTTCATAAATGTTCACGCGTCATTTTAGAATTGGAAAGAAACAAAACAAAACAAAAAACAAATACAGAGAGGACAAAAAAAAAAGAAAAAGAAACTATAACTCATCCAAGTTAGACTGATTCGTGTTTAAATTACATTACATTGGACGACAAATTTTTAACGAGATTTAATTTCAACGGTTCAAAACCATTCATATCAAATCATATGGGAATCAATTACTATAGTTGTGCTTCAAAACACATTCTTCTAACGTAAAAAGTCGTAAGAGCCTCCACCTCTCCGGCCTGAAAGAGTTTTGTATATATGAATCAAGTTTACTTAGCGGTCTTTTAGTTAAAAGATCCTTAGTTGGTATCCACAAAGTTTCAATCCTAAACCCGCCTCGGCATAAAAAAACTGACGACAGGACTCTAATAACCACACCGCGTCTTCCAAAAGTCATACCGACAACTTTTTGTAATCATATTAACATCCGAATATAAGCCAAACTACGACCCATCCAAAATACACTCTTCTTACTTAACTCTTGACTACAAAGCGCAAGATATACATATACACGTGAATGACAATGACATTCATGTCATGCAAAATAATAGCACTGCTACTAATATGATTGAAGGTTGGAGGATTACGAAATTACACTATATATGTGTAAGCAAAAAATAATAATGTACGCTCCCATGATATAGTTCAGTTGATACTCGAGTTGGAATTTGCTCCAAGAGGTCAAGAGTTCGATTCCAGGGACACGCACATGCCTGGTTTGCGGGAGGACACCTTGTGTATGTCACTGACTAATATCTCACTCAATCTAGGAGGCCGCTGAACTCCTGATTTGCATCCTCCACACATGCTCCTTTAGGCTGGACCGGTGAAGGCCACCTTTTTTGATCCAAGAAATAACAATGCACAAGGGAAAGGTCCCACAGAAGAAATAATCAATTGTATCAACCACCATAACCAAAACCCACAAAGAAAACCGACCACTTGAATTAAAAACTGGTGTACTTGTTGCCGCCTCCACTCAATCACTAGCTGGAAATAATAATGCAAAGCAGATCTCAATAAATTATGTTAGAATAATGCTGCTGTTCATGTATGAGCTGGATGTTTTCCCACGTCATTATAACAGAAGTTACAAACATATAGACTACAAAAAAGATCACTTTTTATTACTGAAATTTTGGACAATGAACATCAGTATCATTATCGACAACAATCATACTCAGTATATCTCAATGAACATCAGTACCATCATAATTCATCCATCTTCCGCTGACCCAGGTTTTTAACTACCAACCAGACCATCCAATCTCCCTCAATGGCTTCAATGTTTTGTTTGTATCATCATCATATGTACATGCAGAGACATCCTCCTCCAACCCCAGCCGGCCGAATCCTTCCCTCACCAACAATAAAAATAACACGGACTAAAGAGGTTGGAAGGTGGAACGGAACCAATGAGGAATGAATAAATGAATGGGAAGGGAAAAACGACGAACTAAGCTATATCCCGATTCAGTTGGCATTCAGTTGACGAGGCATTCAATAGGATTGTTGCGTTATAGCGCTGAGTATGCCCCAGGTAATCGGCATTGCTGAAGTTTAGTTCCGAAAAGTACACGACATTTCGGATGCAAGGGAGTGCAGGATGGAGAGAAGCCGGATCACGGCACGATGTCATTCTAAGAACTGTAATGCCTTACCGAGGACTCCAGTACATCTGGGCTCGGGCAGATCATTTCCTTCACCCTCCTGCCCTGACGGTATATCTTGAAAGTTGGTACAATTCTTACATTTTCAGCAATAGCAATGTCCGGACTCTCTTCAATGTCAACCTTCAATCCAAGAAACATAAAATTGAACTTCCAACATTGACATTGTGAAATGGTGAATTAATCTGAAAAGAAGGATGCATATTTCCTCCAAGTGAAAGCAATCCAATGCTCAAGTAAAGAAAAAGAGAAAGAAAATCAAAGTTTGAAGGTAACCCAGACTCTAGCAATAGCTTTTGCTGTTGTTGGGATGTTGGGTATGTGTTGTTGTTAAAGTTTGAAGTTAAGGTACCTTGAGAAAATTTATCAATGGGTACTTCTCACAAAGCATATCCAGGACGGGAGATATCTGCTTGCACTGAGAGTTCGCCGCAAGAAAATGGACGACAGAGGCGCCTGTAATTTGAAAACACAAGACATTCACAAATGTTTTGTATATAGGTTTAGAACCACATCATCGTCATCACTCATACCCAGTATATCCCAATGGTAGCAACTGTATAGGTTTAGAACAAATGACTAAAAGGACCAGAATTAACCGTGGGAGCTCACCAGGTGATGCAATTGCAGCTCTGAACTGCTCAAGACTTGAAATCAACTCCACCTCACCGCCAAATTTCATGTTAGAAACTTCTTCCCCGCGAGACTTTTTCAATGCAACTTGTGCATGGAACAAATTTTCAGCTACTTCACTGTCATCTGGAAGTTCCCTTCTCAAAATTTCGTAATCCCTAACCGCTTCCGCCCATCTTTCAAGCTGTGAATAATATTTAGTCAAACAAATGACCTTCTATTCGATTATACAATGACACAACGCAAAAATAGTATAGTGCACAGAGAGCATTGATTGAGTAAAATGAAAGCAACTAACCTTGCTACTCGAGGCGGCTCTTCGAAGTAAAGCCTTAGTGTAATTTGGCTGAAAATTAAGAGCTTGGTTACAGTCATCAATGGAGCGTTCCCACTGCCCAAGCTTGTACCAGCAAGCAGCTCTGTTGCAGTAAAGAACCGAATTCGTAGGATCAAGCCTCAGACCCTCCCCATAAGCCGAGCAAGCTTCAGTAAACCTTTCTGACCTGAATAAATCATTGCCACGTGCTCGAGCTCTGCAAACCAATCTCACATTGCTCAGCAAAACTGAAACTTCAACACTCCGAGGGTCCATCTGTCCTGCTTTTTCAACAGCACCAAGTGCATTTTCAAACCTGCAAAAAGAAAATAAATGTGTAACCAATCCCATCTCCCAAGAAATTAAATGTTTTTTTTTTTGTAAAATCAAATGTTATTCACGCACCTTCCTAGTGCCAATTCGATTTGAGCTCTAACAAAACACATATACGCGTCCGGCAGAAACCCGAAAAACTTGGACTGCAATTTCCAAGTCTCAGGTGGCTGAAATTTAGGGACGCTTGCAAGGCACGAGTTAGCATCTTCTACTTGATGAAGCTTCAAGAGAGCCTCTGCTCTACATGCGAACAACTGGAAACAAATCCTCATATCAGTCATAGCTCACATTCAAAATTTTTTTTTTTTTTTTACACATCACGGGTTAAGTAACGTACTACCTGAGGACAAGAATCAGCTCCGCTAGCAATCGCAGCATCCGCTTCAGTCAATGTGTTTTGCCAGTCACCTACTCTCCTAAAGTCGGTGCATCTGCTCATGTGCTTTTCTACAATTTGCAACTTCTTCAACTCATCTGCATCTACCTGATGCCCCCGGAAGAAAAAGTAACCTCGTGCACTTTCAACCTGTCCTACACTGTGATCCTCAGATGAATTAGACCGCTTACCGCATAATTCACGATAACCAACAAAAAGTCCGACTAGCCTAAACCAAAACAGTAGTTTGCAACAAAACTGGAGTACAATAATTTTCCAAAATGCCACGGTATACTGCATCCACATTGACCAGCAATAATTCAAATATGTCCCAGAGGGTTACAGAAGAAAGTATATGAATTTAGCAACTAAACAAAACCATTATAGCCGTGAAGAGACCAAGAAGCCACTGAATGCTGAAACTGAATCCATTATATTTACTATTTCTTAATGAGTTTCAAAGGCAATCGAGGGAGGGAGGACTATAGGATAAGTTTTTCCCCTGTTTCTTTTATTTTTCCTGACGAAAAAGAGAAATTATGTAACAAGGTGAATTGACAACATAGTACAAACAAGGAAAACCATAGAATAATGCAGCTCAATATCAGACAGGATAAACAATAACGTCAACGGGGACACATGTAAATGAAAATTCAGATCTCCATAGAACACACGCCTCCTTAACAAACATTAACGATAACTTCCAACATAACTGAAAGATTAGATCTTTCTCAACAGTTGTCAAAATGTAGCATTACCTAATCCAAAAATCTAAAGTATCCAACTTTATTTGCAAGAAACAAAAGTAATTAAGAGCAAAAAAAACTGAACTTTGTCAAATAAACTCACCTAAGAAGTAAAGAACCCAAACGATGGTGAGCTCTCACATAACCTGGATCCAATCTAATTGCCTCTTCACATTCTCTCACCGCCTCCGATACACGCCGGAGAGCCATCAATGCCGCAGCCCGGTTGAAATGCAATGTAGCATTGGCCGGAGACTTTGCAATGGCCTTATCATATAAGCTCAATGCATCTGAAAAATTCCCCTTCTTGTAACAATCATTACCTTTTCTTTTCAATTCCTCTGCATCATTACTGTTCGACAAAATACCACTTCCACCCCTAATTGGCGAATCTCCCACCATTGGGCCGCCAGAGGCAATGGTGCCTCTTGAACTCGATGTGGGGCTATTAAGACCACTCCTACTGTCCACTCTGCTGGCGGCGGCGGCGGCCCAACCGCGCATAATGCTTCCGTGGCCGTAATTCCCGGCTCCTGACCGCAAAACCTCCGGCTTCGAAGCTGGTTTTGTAATCCCAGCTTTTAGAATCTTCCCGGAGGAGCAAATATTGCCGGTGGGAAGAACATTCACCGGCGGTGAGTTAGCAGAGCTCCCCCCGGAGTAAATTAAAGGGTGAGACTGGGACCCGCTAATATCCGACCGAGTATGTCGGTTCCCGGTCGGTGAGCTATCCACCGACAGCTCTCCAGAATGACTATTAGAATCAGACTTTCTAATCCCCAAACCGGACCCATTCCGGTCAGATACCGATCCCGACGAACTAGAACTACTAGTAGTGGTGGTCGGCGTTGCAGCGGCCGTTCGAGCTCGGAGCGGCGAAACCGGGGAGCCCAGATCGAGTTCTCGGAAGTCGGGCTTGTTAAAGTTATCATCTTTATCAATTTCTTCAAAATTAGTCAATGAGTTCCGCAATCGATCGGTCAATGACTCAACCAACCGCTTCTCCGACAAAGGTTTCCCCGAGTGCGACATTTTTCTTTGCAGCCCACAAAAATCTATACACAAATGTGCTAAAATAGCAAAATGGGCTCTGTTTCTTTATACTATAATGTGTAACGAGTAGAAGCAGAAGAATGATAAGATACAAAGAAATTAAGTAGTTTAGAGAAAGACATGGAGAAAAGGAGAAAAAGAGGGATCTCGTGAGGTACAAGGTAGAAGCAACGAATGAATGTGAATGTTTCAGAAGAAATCAGGGAAGGATGAGGAGGAAGAAGAAGATAGAAGCGAGGAATGAAGGCAAAATAGCTTTAAATTTTGTTTTTTCTTTCTTTTTTTGGTTTTTTCTTTTGGTTTTGGTTATTAAATCGTTGCTTTCAAGTGGAGGTTCACAAATAATACGGATCTTTTGTGGGTCAAAGTGCTACGACATAAATATGGTGATCTACTCAATAGTGAGTCGAAGTCAAATGTATCATCCCTATGGCGGCATATTCGCAGCACTATTCCGTTATTAAGAGCAGGCTTGCAATCGTGTAATAATATTGATCCAGATGAACCAAGACAGGCGCGATGGAAGTCCACATCTTCAGGGGTTTTTTCGGTGGCTAGCGCATATCGTCTGCAAGATAGCGAACCTGATGCACCCACCTCTTCAGTGTGGGATAATATTTGGGCTATGAAAGGGCCATGCCGAAAAAACTTTTTATTATGGCAGATATGCCATAATGCGATCCCTGTTGGCAAATACTTGCAACAGCACCATATTCCCATTGATGGCTGTTGTCGCGTATGTGGGACTAGGGAGGAAGATTCGCTACACACACTTCGGGACTGCACTTGGGCTAGACAAGTATGGAAACTGTTTGTCCGGCGCGAGGAGTTACAGAATTTCGGCAGTTTTACTGACCCTCTCAAATGGATTGCCGCAAATTTGGAGACATCATGGGGATTCCGGCAACATTCTGCTGAATGGCGCTATATTTTTCGAGAGGTTGTTTCGACCATTTGGTACTGGAGAAACCAAATGATACATGGCTGTATATCCCAGTTCCCCCCTCCTTATAGCATTCGAGATGACATTGTTTTTCGGGTTAATAAGTTGTTAGCAGCTCATAGCAATCATGATACGGGAGTTGTAGCTGATATAGATAATTATTAGTGACACTATGTACTTGTTGTAAATATGTCGATATCAATAAGATCCCTCTTTCTTCCAAGTGGAGGTTCACAAGATAGGTTTGGGTTCTCACTTCTCTCCCACAGAGAGGAAGAAGAGAAGAGGAAGTGTTGCTTTATTTCCTCTCGAACTCTATTTACTGCACCAAGAAAATTATTATTATTATAATAATAATAATTTGATGATATTTTATTCTCTTCACAATCATCTATTTTTGTCTTTTTATATGGTAATGCATGAAATTTGTAGGGAAGATTGCATAAAATTCACTTCACTTTTTGATCTTATCAATACGACAAAAAGGAATTTAATCCAGTATGGAAATGAAAGAAAATTGGGGAGAGATATATAGATTCCTTTGAAACAAAAGACAACTAGACATAATAATATAATATATACATAAAAATCTACTTATGAAGTTAATATAATGATGATGATTATAAAAAAAACTCACGTATATCGACATATTTGATTGTTTTAAAACACAGATCCACTTCAAAATGTAAAATTACATTGTTCTGTTAAAAAAATTATATATATATATATATATATATATATATATATATATATATAGACACACACATCTTGTAATGTGTCATTTAGTTAGTGGATTCTCACCATTAGTAATCGAATGACAATAGTCATCCTTGCTTTGAAGATATTTTAAAGTTCCTCAGAACTACAACACAAAATTGACTATTTCTGACCAATAAATGTTTGAATCTTATGTAAATTTCTTATGGCCATTTGAATATAGTTTTTTAAAATGTATAAGATACATCAAAAGGTGTATTTTCATTCTTAATACCAAAGTTTGTTGAATGAATTCGATAATTAAAATAGTAATGGCATTATGTAACAAAATATATGTGTGAGTTAGATCAAAAGAAATTTTTTTTGTTAGCAAACACATAATTATTCATTCAAAGAAAAAAAAAAAATACGACATCTACATATTCATTCACAAAAGCATCGTCATCCAAACCGAGGGCAATCATTGTGCTCGGTGGAGCTGGGCGTCGACACCCTCTAATGATGCGGATGAAATCCTATAAGGCTAAAAGTGAAGTAGAATATGAGGTCTCCAATCACGCGCCGCTACGTGTATAAAATCAAATAGGTGTTGCAATTTTTTTTTTAAAAAAAACTGTTTTTGTACACGTGATGACGCGTGATTGGAGACTTAATATTCTATTTCACTTTTAGTCTCCTAGAATCTCATCCGCTGATGTTGCATCAGATTGTGTTCGATCAATAGTTTTCATGATCCATTGGTCATCAATCATTTGCTCGGTGTCCATGGCGGGAATCCGAGAGCGTTTGGGAGCAAAAGGCCAATACTCTTGGTTACGTGGCTCTTTACTGTCTTAGACAAGACTTTGCCAGAGACCTACTGCAAAGTGCTTACTGTAAACCGAGCTAGAAACTCTCTAGTCCTAGTTAGATGACTTTGCTATTACTGACACAGACACCAGTATCGCATCCACGCTGCGTGTGTCTTGTTCGAACTTGCATCTTTCTGGAACAATATTCCAATTCAAATACCAACTGAGTTATGTCATAAGAAAAAATGAGAATTACTCTATTTCATATGAGAATTACAATGTCTAGTCAATAACTTGGGAGATTGTATTAGTCATAACTTAGGAGATTGCATCAGACTCTTTGAATTTATTATTCAGTGGAAGCGCGGGCTTAACAGAGAGAATACGAGGTGAAAATCATTATTATTACTCTTTTACTATATTTTCCTCTTCTGTATTTTATCCTTATTAAAAAGTTTTTTTGGGGTTTTTTTTTTAAAAAAATCAGGAACTCTTCCTTGTGACAACAAATGAAGTAGTATTTCATGTTCTATCCGGTACTTCTTTAGTATTGTAATGGAAAACAATTTAATAGTTGTGCATTAATATTAAGCAGTGTTTCCTTTTTCCTTTTGACACCTGATTTACTTTGTGTTTTCGACTTAAATAAGTCAAAGTTATTTATCTTACAGCAATAAAGAATTGGAGTTAACATAGTAACGACGTATTGGACTAAAATGTTAACATTCATTGTGATATATTTACTGTATCTTCTTCCTTTGAGAAAAAAATACAAGAGGATTGGTATGCAGGATATTTTCATTAAATTTTTTTTTTGAAACCGGGATAGTTTCGAATTCGAATCTATACGATAAGAAAAATGCTTCTCAACCGGTAGAGCTAAAAAAATTTCGCCACATTATATAAGAATTATTTTAATGATTTTGAGATTTGTATTTCGTCTCAGTTGAGGATTTTAGTGTGAGTCAACCGTATTTAACTACAATTATAGATAGTGGAAGTGGATTATGTATTGTATAAAAAAGATTTAATAGATAGGCGCATGGACCCAAAACAAGTAAATGGAATATTCAGTGTAAATGAAGCATATCTTAAGTAGTTAAGGTTGAAAATTCAGAGCCAAAAAGGTCTTTAGATCGAATAATATAGTTTACGTTTACTTTATCGTGATTATTCTTCACGTCTCACAAAATGGTAATAACAAAGAAGAAGAAAAATCAGCAAAATTACTATTGACTTGGCACGCAAGGAAAAAGTTCTAACGTTAAAGTGATTAAATATTCTTCTGCCATTTTATAATGATAATTTTTATCTTTTGATTTTAATCGTGCTTGATTCATCTGATTTAAGTAAAAGAATGCAGAGTTTTGCAAATAGTCGTCATTTTACAAAAAAAAATCATTTGTATAATGGTGATGAAGCCAAAAATTGTATCGATAATAACGACAAAGTTATCACCTCAGCCAGTGACAGTTAACGTTAATGAGTCCTACCACTAGCATAGGTTAGCTAGTCAGCCCTGGCTAGTTTCTTATTAGCACGACTCATGATACGCAAGTCACCACTAATGATTCAGCTCAACTCGACAAGCAGGTGCCGGCCTCAATACCATTCCCCTTGGCTCGGCTATATCGGACCAGCCGTGCAAAGACTTGACATCTACACCAGCTCGGCATCAGCTATAACACTATCCTACCTCTACTTCAGCTCACAGAAGTTGCGACCTTAATCGCGGACGGCATTGCAACATTTCGACCTCGTAGTTCGAGCTCTTAGGCCTCATATTCGGTTCAGTTGCCCGTTGCAAGTCAGCTCAGGATGTGTCGTCCCAACCTCACTGCTCGGCCGCATTACCGAGGTGGCACACCTCAGCTCAGCTTGGCCTTATACACCAAAGCAAACACCACCAGTGAACAGCCTTATCCATGTGCCATGAGGCATGGCACCACATGGCTACCACACAGACGAAGCCAGCCAGCGAGGCGATACGTGACATCGCCCATAGCTCCTCAACATACACTAATCGCCTTAAATGTATAAAAGGGAAGCAATCCTCCAACGAGAAAGGGAGGAAAAGGTTGAAGAACAGAAAAGACCAAGCTCACAGCTAAAAACACCAATCCAGTAGGATAAAACCTTTAGACAAGTTATTCTACCTATGTCTTTAATCGACCACCATGTCGATACTGTTATTGACTTGAGCATCGAAAGGTTTTCTCCGCAGCAGTAGTTTGGGGATCTCTAACGTCATTCGTCCCACACAAGGTTTTGGAAACGTTATATCTGACGACCAGCTATGTCTTCACGAAGTGTTAGCGATGTCACCGTTGAAATCATCTCTATTTCTGGTGAAGATTTTGACTTCTTCAAATGGAAAAAGAATATCATCATCATCTGTGCTCAATATATCCCAACGACAGCAAAAGTTATCGCTAGGGTCTGAGAAGGATAAGTGGTACACAAACAATACCTCTGTCTCAAGGGATAGAGAGTCTGTTTACACTGAGTCATAATTGTATCATGACGTCAGGCGTTGGCTAACAAAACCGGTGGCTAATAAAAGAGAAATTTATTACTAGCAACTCGATATGACTAGTGAACTAAATTACAATCTCACGGTAAAAAGTAAAAAACCAGGCCAAAAATAAAGTTAGAAACAGAAAATATACTGCGAAGGCACATGTATAAGTAGATAGGCGCACGTGTGTCCCGTAGAATTGTACAACGCTTCATAAAACTAATACCCACAGTCCCCGGTGTTCCCACATATCTAGGACATTGTACCTAGTCTCCGATGTACGCGTAATTGCCAAACACCAATAGTTTTTATGCTAAACCATAACACTGCTTTTCAAAAACAGCATTCCAAAAATTCCTACACTTTTCTAGGTTTTTCCTACTTGGATGCGCGTCCAAAATGCTCAAATTATGCGGGTTCAGATCTGAAAGGCTAAAGGTGAGTTAAAATATAAGGACTCCAATAACGTGTTGTCACGTGTTTGTTTTTTAAATAAGGGGATGCTGCTCTTTATTTTAAAAAGAATTGTTTTTTTACACATTACAACGTGTGATTAGACACCTCATATTTTGTTTTTTTAGTCTCCCCATATATGGACCCCAAATTATCCATTCATGGAGAGGGTTATAGGACTGTCCCTACTCCCTAGGGCTGCATGCGAACCGTCTCAAAAAAAAGTCTTCAAGCTTGATTAGTTGAATGCCCGGTTCGAGTTCGAATATAACGAATTCAAATTCAAACCATACTTTAACCTTGAAGTATTTGGTAAGCTGAATTCGACTTTTTTATTATTTGGCTCGTAACTCAATAAAGGCTCGACAACGTAAACACACATATTTACATATATAAATATATACACGCATATACATACACACATGTATATATACAACACACAGTATATGTGTATATGTATACATACAAACACACAACATATGCGCACACACGTATGTATACGTGCATACATACACATTCACACATGTATGTTTTCCGTATTTAGGTACGTTCATAACCTAATGAGTCAATAATCAATGTATTTAAAAAAGTAAAGAAAAAGAGTTTTTGATATTAACTGATTAATACTTTTCCCAAGCCTCTTGAATTTGATCTTAAAAATAATTAATACCAGAGAGATTGATCAACAAACATAGTCAAATTCGAACAATGGCTCATTAAGATCTCATCCGCAAGTTCCCATAAAGTAGTCATCAAATTACGAAATTACGTAATCACGCATACGTGGTTTACTTTGACAAGGCCGTACAACACGTTTTTCAACTTCGAGTATATTCATGACTTATTACGACAAGAATGGAAGTTTTTTACATTAATTCATTCACATTTTGGAGCCCTTTTAGCTTTGATCTTGATAGCAATTATACCAAATGATGAGGGAAAACCCAGAACGTTTTCGGAATTGACAATTATAATTAGGTCGGTCTTCCACATTTACCACCAAAACCATAAAGGGTGCAGGTCGCTTAGGATCTGGGTCAGCAACCCGAGCCAAGTACACAATTAGGTCAGCATTTTCCAAAGGACGCAGGACGCCCCTTCAACGTTGACATCATTATCAGGTCGGCCTAAACAAACCATACTCAAAAGGTTGCTTCGAGGCCAGTCACCTTGGCTACAATAGTCACCTCAGGCAAGGCCTATCAGGTCGGCTTGGCCAAGGTAGCCTATCATGCCACACAAGCAGTTTCACCATGCATTGCGACACGAGAAGCAAGCACACTGACGCCTAACCAACATGGAAACGCGGGATGGAACACTTAAAAGTGCCAGACGGTCCTAAATATGCATTGATCAGTCAAAGCATACAAAAGGAATGAATGCCGCCAGACAGAGGGCATGCTCAACACATTCAAACACGATTTGAGACATTCTTCTCAACATACATTCAAACACGATTTGAGGCCAAAAACAGGATTATCTAAATTTTCAGCATACATTAAATGTCAAATATAGAGCAACGTAAAACTGATTTGATTGTCAGAGGGTTTTTTCTGGAGTAATAATTCTGGAGCCTCTGACGTTGTTAATTCTTGCAGGTTTACAATACAAAATTTCATATATTCCTTATCTAGATCATCATTCAATGTAAAAAGAGACCCAACTTCGCCATTTTGGTGTTATAATAAAGGCCAACCATGCCTTATTTCCCTATCTTTGTTATCTAAAAACATTGAAAACTACCCAAAAATGTCTAGAACAAATCAACATGAAGGTGAAAAATCATCTCACCGTTCAAAAAACACGAGGCCCAACCGTCTGTTAGAGCATGACTTCAATGAATGGGTGGGCGCCACGATAAAAAAACCAAGGAATCACTCAAAAAGAACACATAGAAGCCATGCAATTTGTTTCACAAAACATGGGTTTGTTCTATGTTTTGGTCAAGAAGATCAAAGGAAAGGCCATGGAGGTCACTCGGTTGTTGAAGACCTTCCTGATGAATGTTAAGGAAGACAAAAGTCTGAAAAATATTCCTTCAAACCAAGGGATGAGTTTATGGTGGATGCTTAGGCCAAGGGTAAAAAGACTCAATGTTGATGCTCCGCCTTCTCGGAGAAAGTCCTCGGGAGTTACTTTAAGTACATGCATCAGACATCACTGTCTCACTACTACAATGAAGGTTCTAGGGATGAGTCATCCTCAGGCCACCAGGAACATCTGCGATCGGTGTAAGAAAGTCCATTTTCTGATGATATTGTGGAATATGTCATTTAGACAACTTTAAGGTCCCTAAGATAGACACCCATGATGACACCTCGGGCCTAACAGATCACCAATTCCAATTTTAGACTGCGATTAATTTGAAAAAAATCATACTTGATCCTCTGAGGTGCAAGACATCCCCTATACATCTAAGGCGAAAGGCTCACAGATGGTTTAAGGAGTTGCTATCTCAATCAATTTACTCTTCCAGACAATTGGCCTGGAGGTTTAAGACGTAGTTTGTATCCTCTAAACCTTTCATCAAAAACTCTTCACATATGATGTCCTTGAGGCAAGGACCTGAGAAAAGCATCCTCCAATATATGCAATGCTTCACAAAGAACTCTCTTGCAGCCAGAGACAAAAATGATGGAATCATAGCTGCAGCATTTGTTAATGGACTGAGGCCAGGCCGCCTCTTTTGCTAGCTGGCCTAGGAGAGTCTGAAATTTCAGAGGGCATGTATAGAGAAAGAACATCAGTACGCCCGCAATGAGGAGGCAAACAGATCAAAAAGAAGAAAGCTAAGCAAACTTTTTGCAAGACTCGCTGAGCTGATTACAAGAAAAAAGCTCGCAAGGAGGCGAATGACAAACATAGGGTCTTCGATAGAATGGAGGCTGAGGTAAAAAAGGTTTATCTCTCCTCGCCTCTGAAAGGATCTTGTCCATGATGGAGAGAAAGATGGATTGCGGAAGGATCCGCAAACACTACAAGGGCCAAAAAATCGCAAGCTGTACTGCAAGTACCGCCGTGATATCGACCATGATACTAAGAATTGTAAGAAGTTGACGCCTGCAATTGAACGCATGATTGAGAGAGGTCGTATCTAACAATTTTATGAGCCTAAGCCAAGCTGCACGGCCAGCTAGATTTCTTCCAACCACCTTGCAAAAAGAAGTTCCAGGTTGATAAGCTTCGCCGGTAGGATGATGGTGATGAAGGTTATGACCCTGATGCTCTAAGTCAGCATCAGACAAGTTTTGTTATTTATACATTTTTAGTGGATCCTGTTTGCTGAGATCAAGTCCAGAGCTTGAGGGTTCTGAAAACTCAAATAAATAATCACAAAAGAAGGCCTTGACACAAGAGTTAACATACAGGCCTAAAGATCCAATTCTCCTAGGCTATGGTAATGAAAGTAATTGACATCTTTATCAACCTTGCTCTAGATAACACTGTGAAGGAGCATCGAGTCTATGTTTATACAGGCATTGCGGATAAAATTATGTACCATAATGTTTTTCAAGAACTTGGGTTGCAGGACAATTCAATACGCCTTGTTTCAACTCCATTGTTTAGGTTTTCTAGAGCAACCGTGCGGCCATTGAATTTTAGCAAATACCAAGGTGCAGAACCTTATGGGTAGATTTCATTGCTGTGAAGGAGAGGTCAGTCTAGAACATTCTGATTAGCTTGCCGACCTTAATTGAAATGGAGGCGATCATGTGCCCACTGCATGTTAGCCTGAAATCCCTAACCAGAAGTAGGGTGGCAACTGTGCATGGAGATTTAAAAGTGGTACACACTTGCTATGCAGTTGCGATCAAAGGAAAATTGACCATACAGCAAGTGCTTGATGATATCATGCCTCGAACCGAAAAAACTAGAGTCTGATGATGCGTCCATGATTTCTTATATCTTGAAAGGTCAGACAATGTAATCAAGATTTGAACTTGGATGCTAATCGAGCTGTTAAACCTACTGTAGAATCTACTTAAAGAGTTCGTGATTATCATTGTATGGATGACCTAAGATATGCTAGGAAAATCAACGACTCTGGTAGGGCACAAACTTAATAAGGATCTAAATGTTAAACCAGTTAAGCAAAAGAAGCAAAACTTTGCTCCCAAGAGAAATAAGGTAATCGCGGAAGAGGTCAGCAAGCTGCTTTCTGCTAAAATTATTATGGAAGTTCTTTATCTGATCTTGTTGGCCAATCTTGTGGTGGTGCCAAGACCTGATAAGAGTTGGAGAATGTGCATAGACTACACTAACTTGAACAAAGCATGCCCAAAAGATTGTTATCCACTGTCTAAAATTAACTGCCTGGTATATTCCCTAATTGAGAAAATCTCACTTATTAGCTTAAGGTTTGGTCCATTACTCAGTTAGCAGCCTAACGTTGATGAAACTCACTTAACAACAACTCTTTGTCTAAAATGTCTCACTTGTAGCCAGTCACCAGAAGGTGACTTGCTACAGCAGGTTTCCTATTTTTTTTTAAAAAAAATTCATTTCTAAAAAATTTTATTATTTGTAAAAATTCTAAAAAATTGTAAAAATTAATTAAAAAATATTTTAAAAATCAAAAAATTAGGAAAAAAATAAAAATAATAAAAAAATTATCCACAACGGCCCAGCACTCCACGCACCCAGCCACCCCCCTGCACCCCCCAGGCCAAAATGTTTTTTAAAATTTTTTTCTAACTCACTCATAACGCTCCGACCACCCCCGTGTCCCCTCCCCCACCCCCTCCTCTCGCGAATTTTTTTTTAAATTTTTTCTAACTCACCCATAACATCCCAACGACCCCTGCGTCCCCTCCCCCACCCCCGCGCACACCCCAAAAAAATTTTAAAATTTTTTCAACTCACCCACAAAGCTCCGACCATCCCTCAGAACCTGAAACAATCTAACCCCCAGTCCAAAAAGAAAATGACAATGTTTTGGGCTGGGAGTTGGATTATTTGGGGTGCCGGGGGATGGTCGGAGCTTTGTGGGTGAGTTGAAAAAACTTTAAAATTTTTTTGGGGTGTGTGCGGGGGTGGTTGGGACATTATGGGTGAGTTAGAAAAAATTTTGAAAAAAAATTCGTGAGAGAAGGGGGGTGGGGGAGGGGACGCGGAGGTGGTCGGAGCATTATGAGTGAGTTAGAAAAAATTTTAAAAAATTTTTTTGGCCTGGGGCGGGGGAGGGGGGAGGTGGGTGGAGTGGTGGGTAATTTGTTACTATTTTTATCTTTTTTTTCCTAATTTTTCGATTTTTAAAATATTTTTTAATTAATTTTTACAATTTTTTAAAAATTTTAAATTCTTTTTAAATCACTTTATTCAAAAATACAATTTTATTTTTTTTAATTAAAAGGGGTCGCCACGTGTCAACTCCTGGTTGGTCTGAGAAAGTCAACGGCTGGTCAACGATCACCTGGCTACAAGTGAGACATTTTGAACAAAGAGTTGTTGTTAAGTGAGTTTCATCAACGTTAGGCTGCTAACTGAGTAATGGGCCAAACCTTAGGCTACTAAGTGAGATTTTCTCTTCCTTAATTAGGCATTAGGTTTTTGATTTCTTAGAGGCTTTCAAAGTCAATCACCAAATAGGCATGGTTAAGAATTACCATGATAAAACATCATTCATTACAGAGGTCAGCACTAATTCCAAGATGAGGTTAAACCCCAAGAAATGTACTTTCGAGGTCCATGGTGGAAAATTCTTGGGATATATGGTTTCCAAGAAAGAATTTCATATTACCCTGAGTAAAGTTGAAACCTTGAAATCTATGCATCCACCTCGGAGCATCAAAGAGCTGCAAAGACTAACTGGAAGGATTGTAGGTTTGAATCGGTTTATGTCCACGTCGGCAGAAAGATCACTTCCTTTCTTTCAAGTCTTGAAAAAAAATATATGTTCCAGTGAGACGACAAGTATCAGCAAGCTTTTGATGACTTGAAAAGCTACTTTGCCAAGTTGCTAACATTGACCTCAGTAATGCATGGTGAAGTGTTGTATGTATTTTTGGTCATTTGTCATAAAGCAGTCAGTGTTGTACTGCTTAGGGAGGAGCACAGTATTCAAATGTCAATCTACTTTATTAGCAATGCATGTATGGGCCTGATGTCAGGTACATAAATTCTAAAAAATAGTTATGATAATGGTCATAGCCACAAGAAAACTCCGGCCTTAGTTTCAAGCCCATCTCATCGTGGTCGTGACTGATATACCCTTAAAGCAAATTCTGGAAAAGCCAGAGACTTCAGGTCAGACAACCAAATGAGTCGTTGAATTGGTCGATTATGGTATCAACTATTAACCTTGAACGTTAATTAAGGTATAAGCACTTGACAAATTCATCGCGGAAGGGATTTCTATAGTAGAACCTTTAGTGGCAATAGTAGGAAAAAATATAAATACATTTTTTGCAAGCACATCATATATCGTTTTAGATTATCAAGAGTCTTGGTCTCTAATAGCGAAAAACAATTGTTAAAGATCCAGTTAAAAGCTGGTGACTCATCCTCAAGCCAACTGTCAAGCGGGTTTTGTCAACTGCAACTTGTGTCTAAAGAATCGTTTAGAAAGAGCCAGAGCGGGGATAGGTAGATGAAATTTCCATCATCCTGCAGGCGCATTGCACAACTCTTTCAACATCCACAAAAGAGACTCCATTTGCTTTGGTTTATAGGTCCGAAGTAATAATACCAGTTGAAATCGGCGCCTCATCAATCAGAGTTGAAAATTACTCCAACTAGGAGATAATCAAAACCTCTTCATCAATCTGAATGGGTTAAAAGAAAAAATAGATCAAGCTTATATTCGAATGACACAGTACAAGAGCCTCATCTCTCAATACTAAAATTCAAGAGTATAATATAAATTAATTAGGATTGGAGACCTTCTCTTTCTCAAGAATGCTACTGTCAGGCTGACCCATTAAACAAGCTAGACCCAAAACGGGAAGGCTCATACCGTGTCATCCACGATTTTCCCTCAAAAGCTTACAAGTTAGAAATGTTAGCTGGCATGATTTTGCCAAATATTTGGCATGTATCAAATCTGAAACCTTTTCATGTATAACACTTGTAGACTTTCTTTCAAGAAAATCAAGTACAATTCGTTCATTCATTGCTGTTTATATTTTCTACTCTAGGGTAGGAATATGTAGCACCCCCTCCCGAGCCTTAGCTTAGGGAACAGTGCACCCGCCGTATCTCGCTAAGGAGAATACAAGGTGTCAAATCAATCTCTTACATGTCAGAAATGACGTAGAAATTTTTCTCGCAGAAACGTAAATCATAACTTAAATTAACTCCAATAATCATCATTACATTACTGAATAAAAATCTGATAATAAAAGTAATAAAGAAGTTTGAAAATCCCCAAAAGATAACTACGAAAAATCAGCTGTAGCGTCCCCCTCATATCCTAGCTGCAGCTATCAACCAGTCCACTCAGCTATGTCCGTCCCGTCCTCAACAAAGATATGCTCGTAGTCCTCATCCAGCTCACCTGGGAAGTAGGGGTGAGTGACATAAATCACCCAGTAGATGCCCGCCTCAAACAAATACAAAACGTACATAGCGAAATGATATAACCACATAACACATAAACATGCTATAACATGCATAAGATAAAATAAATGCGGTAAGTAAAGCACTCCACATAAAATGCGCAAGTACGTGATGCATGCTCAACCAACGTATCACACGCAACGAGAATCATGTCATACAATATGTCCCTAGACCTATATGCAATGGATGATCCCGGGATTGACTGGATGCATGTAGCCCGTACACTACAATCCAACCTTACGGATGCCCGTGCCCCATACACAACGATCCACCCCAACCGATGCACGTGGCCGGTACACCACGATCCACCATAACCGATGTCCATGGCCCGTACACCATGATCCACCATAACCGAGTATCCATGGCTCGTACACTATGATCCACTCCACTCAAGCGTCTGAGACCCGTACATCTCAACCCACTCCAAATGCAAATGCACATGCCATGAATGCAACAACAAAGTCGCCTAGGGCCCGTACGCCCATCCTCACCATCTTCGGCACTCAATATTTGGGTTCGTAAATTTTATGAATATTGGAAAGTTGTTATTTAGCATCATCTTTATTTTTTCTTAGCTCGTATTATTTTTTTATAATTCTACTAATTTTCTCTTATTTAATTCTATTTATTACTAATTATTTTTAATTACTTATATTTATCAAAATTCATAAATTAAGTGAAAGTAATTTAGTTTTAACATTTTATATTTTCTGGAATTTATTTAGAATTTTCTGATAAATTAAATACATTTTCTGGAATTTTAAACTAATTTTAATTAATTATTTATTATTTATTCATTTCAGAAATTTATTTCCAGAATTTCTTTTTTTATTATTAATTTCGATTTTTTTGGGACGGCCTGCTGTCCTGGTCTAGTCCGGGCAGTCAGGTCCGGTCCATCACATTTTACTTTTTTTTTACGATTTCCGGTCCGGCCCACTCCTGGCCAGACCAGCCCGCCTGAGAACCGGGTCAGCCAGGTCAACCGGCCCGCTAACCTGGATTTTATTATTTTTCTCTATTTTCTTCAAACCTCAATAAAATTTTCGCTTTAACTCCGATTGACCTCAAATCAATTGCGCTGGACTCGTTATAACAAGACGCATCTTTTAGAAGTGGATACGTCAGCACATGTCCGGACGCACGGCCCCACGCGCCACCCCCTGAAACGCGTTCGTCAGACCCGTTTTTCAACTTCCAACCCAATCCCAACCTATTCCAGGCTAGATCAACCTATTCTAATGCCAAAACACAAATTTAAGAGGCTCCTAAATGAAAATTTCCACTTTTCAATTTCTTTCAAGGTTATTTTTGATTTAATCCAACCAATCCTACCACCAAAGTTCAAACACATACAAGCACATAGCAGTAATAAAACAATCACCTCATGCTTTTCCGAATATAAACAAATACAGATTTACATCTAATACAAATAAAAACAATGAATCACATAAAATATACCATCAAAGCATGCATGAATCGTATCCGTTTGGGGAGGGGGAGAGGCACCTACATTGGAAAAACAATTAATTCGCGTAAAATAAAGAGAAATATGGAATTTTGGAGAAGAATGGCTAGCCCTTTCTTCTTCTTCTCTCTTTCCTTTTCTTTCCTCTCCTCTCCTAGCTTGAAACTTTTTTTTGTTGTTGTTGTTGTTGTTGCAGCCGACGTTCTTTGGTTGGGGAGAGGGGAAAGTGTCGTTTATGATGAGGGAGGGGAGAAAACTTAGGTAGGGAAGAGATTTGGGGAATAGGATTTGATTAAATTTGATTAGTTTAAATTTACCCTTTTAGATTTCAATTATAACCAAAAGTTATCCATTGACCCTCACCCCTATCTACACGTCACACATATCACAAATATATATATATATATATATATATATATATATATATATTACTTATTTACTTTTTACCTTTATTATTATTATTATTATTATTATTATTATTATTATTATTATTATTATTATTATTATTATTATTATTTTAAAGAAAAATCACGGTTGTAACAGAATAGGTCGTTTACGATGTAATGTATTCGAGGCAGGTCCTCAACCTGTTGATCTCGATAGTCTGAATCATCACTATATGACCTCGCAGGTCTGAGTCGTCATTGTATCTCAGCGGTGGACCTAGGACTTGTCTATAATTTGACCTCAGTAGGTCTGAGCGTCAGCCTCAACGGTGTGTACGAGACAGATTTTCGGACAAACCTCCGCAAGCCTGAGAGTCTTCCCCTAATAAGATGGCTAAACGGAACAGGTGTTCAGCATCACTAATGAAAGGGGGGATTTTAACTTGAAATATAGGTTAATAAGTTATTATACCATACTTCAAGGGGTTATATTAGGTTACAAACTTGGTGTTGCCGGTCGCAAAGTAGACATGCTCAGCAAAAATTAGTGGATTTTTGTAGTTTTTATTCAATTCAACCTGGAAAGTCTGAGGCGATCAAACTTGTTAAATCAGTAAGGATTCTTGCAACTCATTTATCAGGTCATCTCCACCCCTCAGTAGTCCGAGCTGATTGTACTTGTGAAAATCAGTAAGAATTTTTGCAGTTAGTTATTACTATCATTCGGTTCAGTTGCTCAGCTCAGTTTAAATGGTCCGACATCATTATACTTGTGACATGTAGAAGCTTTTGCAAGTTTTTTGATCAGTAGTTAACAAGATAGAAATAACGAAACGAAGAGCTGACCAAAAACTTCCATTCTATTCAAATTTTGTTCCTTATAATACATTGAAAATGAGGATTACATGCAAAAAACTAAGGGGCCGATTTGTCCTAGTCTTCCATGCTCTCAGATATGCCTCTTCGTAGAAAAGCTAGAGTTGTTTGATCGTACTCTGTTTGGATGATGAGTTTCATATGTCGGAGACGAGCATTTTTTCCTGTCGAGTTGTGGATTTACCTCGAAACAGACGTCGACGGTCTTTGTCTGCCCATCTCTATGATGTAACTCTTGAGAATTGACAGGTTTTCTTGGAATAGGTCCAACTTTCTGAACTAGCTGTTTCCTTCAACCGGCTAGCTCGAGAAACTTGTTGTGTGCTGATATTAGCCGCTCGAATCGTGATTAAGATTTTCTTTCAAACACGACGGTAGATTAAAATCCTTTTCAGAGTTTGGTGGAATCGTGATTAGAAATTGATATAAATCGTCTACGCATGTTATATCAGATTCCACTTAATGCTTGTTGTGAATTATATCAAACATTATTGATTTTATATATTCCATTAGTTGCACAAAAAAAATACAGGATAAAGTTGTATATATCAGATCGATCTTTTTTCAGATCCTATGTAGATAGGAGAGCCTATTACACCAGGAACACTCTTTATATTCCATTAGTTAAGGCTACCCATATTCCATATTCGATACTTTTACGAATAATAAATTCTCAATGCGTCGCGACAGTTAATAATAAGCACCAACGGTAAACCCTAGGATTAAAAAACTATGTTGACAGCATCTCGAATTTATCTATAAATATATCTTAATCAGAAGCCTAATAAAGTTCAGCACTGAACTCAACGAAAATGCCATGGGAAAAAGAAAAACAAAAAATAAAAATAAAGAAAAAAGAAAAATGGGCACACAATGAAATGAGACCTTGGATGTATCAAAGTTAGTAGACAAAAAGCTCAGTTTAGTCAAACTCCCTTATCAGACTTATAGGTTGACGCCTTTTAGTTATTATTAAAAGATGAGCAACTCATAAGATAGCAGCTTTGCAATTTTGATGTCACGGATTCGAACTGCGAAAACAACCACTTGTACAAAATGTAAGGTAAGACTTCATACATCTAGTCTCTTTTAGAATTATACACAAACACGAAAACCTAGTACAACAGAAACGCCTTTTATAACATCATTATTAACTTCATGGATTTGGCTTACACCGGCCATGTCGGAAGATTAATACTCCTGTGTCTTAAAATTGTCTCTTTTGAGACAATATTGCCTCTTTTTACTTTAAAACATGACGAAGGAGTATATATTCTCTCGGATTGCTTTAATACTAATTTTTTAAATCTGAATCAGTACAATCACAGTTCCAAGGGGAAAAAAACCATTGTATTCTGCACTGATAGTGTTTCGTCTATCCTCCTTTTTTACACGTACTATGAAAATAGGGAACACACTAATTTATGCTCTAATTACTACTGATCAGGAGACAACATTTCCTTTTTTTTTTTTCCAAGATCAAGGACAGGACGCATCGATCTCAACTTGGTTAATGACCCAAAAAGAATATTTCCTTGGTTATTGACATTGCGAATAAAATACTATTTTAAAAGGCAAGGATGTCATTTTTTTAGATGTAAAATGCCATACATTAACATCCGAAGGTTTTTATCACTCCAACTCTAAGGAGTTTCGTAGAAGATGTATATTAGGCCACTTAGAGGCCTCCAGAACTTAGTGACCATAAGGCGTCTGAGTCAAAACCCACTCCGGTATAAGAAGCTGATGGCATACCCAAATACGCATACTGCGATTGCCAAAATTCGAACGAGCAACTGTATATGCAATCTATCACCCCGAGTACCGGCTAGGATAAGACCTGTGGGCATATTACTAGGAAACCTTGCTTAGTGTCAATGTGAATACTTCTGGTCCTGGCAGACTCATCGAGTGTTTGGTCCTGGCAGACTCATTGAGTCTTTGTTGGAACCAATGTTTATGCAGTTATGATTGTGGAAGGTGAAGAAAGAGAGGTTTATTACCACGTATTACCATTCAAGATTGAAAGAAAGAAGATACAAAAGTTGCATCATTTCATGAAGAGACACACTGCTAAGGTCACTGAACGTTGTCACAAAAAGTTCGGTCAAGCTTTCGCTCAGTCTCAGATTTTCACTTTGAACTCTGAATCCTTCACCAAACATTTGGTGAAAGTCATCGAATGTTCGGTGACTTCATCTTTCAAAGTTCGGTCAACTCATTTTCAATCCATGATTTGTTTCTTTCTTCAATCAAACTTCATACATATTTACATAAATTTGGAGCACATTCTAAAGTATTTTTATATACTTTTTCCAACAACCCCCAGGTGATCCAACATTTATGTAAGCTTATTCAACAACAGTTATAAACCAACATATCTGATATTCAACGAACATAATGACACATAATAGACGATGACAAACGCCTTGATTCGCTAGTAGTACAAATAGAAGCGGAAATAAGATGAACGATGTCTTGAATCATATTCCATTATTGTTTATATGAACAAGAAAAAGACATGTCATTATCTAACCTGATACAAGTTCGCGGTGTGGTGCGAAATCGGCCATGCACCCAGTTCTAGGTTTTCATAAGCGTTCTAGTGAGTTATTTCAAACTATCATAGGGAGAGGCACTGCCTCCAAATTTGTATAGATGAAATTCATCAAGTGCGCACTACTCACACCACCATAAACATGGCTATGAATTTCATTGAGAGATTCTTAAATTCTCAGTATCAAAAACTTGCAAGGAGCACTATCTTCAACAATACCATAGGGAGAGACAAGTTCGATAGCCCTGTGTAGAACTCTTCTATGACTTGCTTTTACCACATTGAACCCCGTTTGTAGGATCTCTACTAGTAGTAAGTTGGGTTGCCATCATAAAGATTTCACATCCAATGGAATAAGCTCCATCTATCTCGATGTTACAAGAATTAACTTACACTTAGTTTTTTCCGGGCAACTCTCATAAACCTCACACTTTCATATACCTCACACTGTCTAAGACTTACCCCAAATAAGCTCATGTTTATAACATTCATCAATTGCTAGCATTTTCTCATATCGTTGCTTCGGGTGATTTCTTTCAATGAATCACTTAACAAAATATCTCATTAGTCCATAAAGACTAACTAGAAACAAACATGGAAACATTGAGCTTTGTTTATCAATTAAACCACCAAATAAGACGTTTCCATGAACCAACTCCTCAAACAAATATAATCAACATTCATCATCAATATCCTTAACATGGAGTTAGTTTTATCAACAAACAAAATGAAATTAATTTCATATGCATCACAGAAGCCTATCGTGCACATAAGCTTAATCAACAAAACCTTCAACCAAGTAGAACAATAAACTAACATCCGTTTTGGTATTGATCTAATTTTCTACTTCAACCTCCTAAACTTCTTTATAAGTCATACAACATATACAAACTATTACATTGTTACACCCCGTGCCCGTGGGGGGCAAGAGAAAAAAAAATAATAAAAAGAAAATAAAATATGGGTAGAAGTTATCCTAAGTTGGATTGGAATAGAAAAAAGAATTTGTGATAGACTCAAGTAGGTGATGAATTTAAATTAAAACTCCTACTTATCTTAGGAAAATTCCTAACAAAAACCTAACCACACGTCTATTTATACTAAACCCTAACTAGAAAATCCTACCAATCCTAAAATCTACCCAACGGATGCCCCTCTCCCCAGCAAAGGAAAAAAAATGAAGGCCTCCAACCCAAAGTCACGGCCAGCCTTCTTCCAAAAATGCCAACTGCCGCCAGCCCTTCTAAGTTCCAAGAACAAGTGATTTTGATCCATTCTTCATCCCGATTCTTCGTAAATCGCGTAAAATCAAGACACGAGACAAGTACCCTTGCTATATTTGCTATTTTTTATAAATCTTATGACTTTATATTCGTATCGAAATCGGATCATGCATGGATACTTTTGGTTACATAGTTGGTTGAATTATATATATATACATATATATATATATATACATATACTGTCGAATTATGTATGGAATATATATTATATGTTTGACGAATTAAAAGTTGAGTGGGCTGAAATTCTTGTCTATAATTTATAAAAATCGGATTGCATAACAGCAATTTGATTAACAATGGTTATTTATAAGTATTATATTTGATTAACAGTGGCTGTTAAATATATACAGAACGAAAAAAGAGAAAGAAATATGTGCGTTGGCAGAGCACCACATGCACATTCATTTGTGAAATTTAGAGGTTTAAATGTAATATATGCTATGATGAAATTATATGATTAATATGAAGATGGATAATTGGATTTATGTAAATGGCCCTTTATGTTATATATATATGTGTGTGTGTGTCTATTAATACATTTATACCGTGGGATATATGTATTTGGGGTGGAAAAAAAACAAAGCCCAAGGTCAAGTGTTGAGAAGCTGGCCGAAAGTTGTCATAAGTGAAAGTCTAAATTTTATGTATATATGATAATACATACGCTATATTATATAAATATATGTATATATGAATATCTATACAGTTGATAAGCTAGAAAAAGGCCAAAAGTAAATGTAGATTCCTTAGCTAATCTCGGCATCAATTCACTGGTGGGGGATGGATTTATTGTTTTAAATATATGTAATAGTTAAAAAAAAGGTATGTGTGTGCTGTATAATTTTGTGTATGTAATTGAAATTAAGAATTTTGTATAGTAAATATTGATAAAGGCCGAGAGTTATAAATTTGACTCTTTTTGACTTAGAAAATGATATAATTTTGATAAGTTTATGGAATTTAAGTCATGATCTTATATAGAAAGTAAATCGGTGTATCGGCATCGATGTTGGAGGAAAAATAGAAAGCTATGAACTAATTATTTTCAGTAAGTCAAATTAACCTTTATTATTGGTATTGATGTTTATACTACAATTGCTTAGATTCGAGCCTAGAGGAGAAGGAAGTTAATTCGTCAAAAAGGTAGGTGTCTCTTCCCCCTCAAACGAATATGATTCATGCATGCTTTGATGGTATACTAATGTGTTTGTTGTTTTATTTGTTTAAGTTGTAAATTTTATTTCGTTGTTTTTATTTGTTTAAGTTGTAAATTTTGTATATGTTGGAAAGCATGAGATATATTGTTTATGGCTGCTATGTGCGTGTATGTGTGTGAAATTTGTGGTATGATTGAATCGAAAACAAAATATCCTTAAACAATGGGGAAAAAGGGGAACTTTTACATTATGATCCTTTAAAAAGTTGTGTTTTGGCCTTATAATAGGTTCCTATAGACTAGAAATAGGAGAAAATGGGGGTTGGGATCGAAAAACAAATCACAGCGCGGGTTGTCACTTGTGGAGCAGCCATTAAATAAATAAATAAATAATTAAAGTAAGATGGAGAATAGGCCAGCCAACGGACCGGGTCGACTGGCCAGCGGGTCGGACCGAAGGCGGCCCATTAATCTCTCAAAAAAATGTATCGGGTCTGGCGGATCAGGCCAGGAAAATATAATTAAATATCAATAAGAATTCAAATAAATTCAAGAAATATAAAAGGTTAAAATTAAATTATTTTCACTTAATTTCTGAAGTTTGGTAAATTTAAGAATTAAAAATTAATAATAATAGATAGAGGTAAGTAATGGAAACATAGGAGAAATTAGTAGAAAATTCTAGTAAATCAATACAAGCTAAAAAAAATAAGGGGATGGTAAATAACAACTTTCCAATATTCGTAAAATTTATGAAACCAAATATTGAGTGCCGGAGATGGTGAGGATGGGCGTACGGGCCCCAGGCGATTTTTGTTGTTGCATTCATGGACGTGCATTGCATTTGGAGTGGGCTGAGATGTACGGGTATCAGACGCTCGAGTGGAATGGATCATGGTGTACGGGCCATGGATACTTGGTTATGGTGGATCGTGGTGTACGGGCTACGGGCATCAGTTGGGGTGGATCGTGGTGTACGGGCCACGGGCATCCGCAAGGGTGGATTGTAGTGTACGGGCTACAGGCATCCAATCAATCCCGGGATCATGCATTGCATATAGGTCTAGGGCATATTGCATGACATGATTCTTGTTGTGTGTGACACGTTAATTGAGCATACATCACGTACTTGCGCATTTTTATGTGGAGTGCTTTACTTACCGAATTTACTTTATCTTATGCATGTTATCTTATATTTATGTGCTATGTGGTTTTATCTTATATTTATGTGCTATGTGGTTTTATCTTATATTTATGTGCCATGTGGTTATATCATATCTATGTGCTATGTGGCTATATCATTTCGGTATGCACGTTTTGTATTGGTTTGAGGCGGGCATCTACTGGGTGATTTCTGTCACTCACCCCTACTTTCCAGGTGAGCCGGATGAGGACTACGAGCACATCTTTGTTGAGGACGGGTCGGACATAGCTGAGTGGGCTGGTTGATAGCTGCAGCTAGGATACGAGGGGCACTCTGCAGCGGATTTTTCGTAGTTATCTTTTGGGGATTTTCATAGACTTCTTTAGTACTTTTATTATCAGAGTTTTATTCAGTAATGTAATGACGGTTAATGGAGTTTAATTTAAGTTATGATTTACGTTTCCGCGAGAAAAATTTCTACGTTATTTCTGACGTGTAAGAGATTGATTCGACGCCTTGTATTCTCCTCAGCGAGATACGACGGGTGCACTGTTCCCGATGCTAGGGTTCGGGAGAGGGGTGCTACAGGTGGTATCAGAGCCGTGGCTTCAGATCCGTCTCGGAAACACAGGCTTAATTAGATCACTTAGACATAAGTTATGATCTTTTATAAAATTTTTATTTTACCCCTAATAAACAAAGTAGACTTAAGATATGATCTTAGACCTAGGTTATGATCGGGTTATGGGAGGTGTGTGCCGATGGTGAGCTTTCCTTGTCTAACTATCGATTTATCGGCGTTCAACCTTTCAATTTATTATTGACTAATGTGATTTCTTCCCATGAACTCTGATAACAGGAAATGCCTCCACGATGTGAGCTAGCTGGGAACGGTGGTGAGAACCACCAGAATCAGGGGAATCATCCCCAAGCACTTGAAGATGCCATAGTCACCATGACCAGCACCTTAGCACGGCGGAACCAGCTGCTGAACTAGAATGCACCGCCTCCACCACCATTGCACCCAGACCTGAGATTCTTCGACAAGGAGATGCAGAGGAATGATGGCGCAGCACAACTACACCATCGATCACTTGGATCTAATTTCAAAATGAGTTTAAGAAGTACTACGTGTTCGAAAGTGCGATCTATCAGAGCATGGCTCTAGATCCACAGCGGAAGCTTAAATTTAGGACATGGTCTTAGAAATTAAGTTATGATTTTGCTCCTAAGTCACGATCTTACACGTAAGTACTGACTTTTTTAGTTGTAAGTAACGATTATGTATTAAGCATGTTATTGAAAATAAGACGTGACCTTAAGAAGTTAAGTGATGACCTTGCCTGTAAGTTGCGATTTTAGGCTTAAAGGATGGCGATACGAAATATCGGCTATAGAAATGAAGCGGTGATCTGAACATCAGGTGATGATTTGAACATAAGCACTGATCTTAGTCATAAACTGTGATTATATTCTAAGGATTAAACTTAGAAATAAGTAATGACTTTACGCATAAGGAATGAAGATACCTAGCATCGATTCTAGAAATAAATCCTAACATTTGACCTAAATGATGATCGGGTAAGGGATATGCCCACATATACCTAGGGCACTCAATACGACTCTGAATTATTTTCCTTACCTGAGTGTTGATTATAACCATTTATATAATTCCTTAGATCCGGCCCCTGTAACCCGTTACCATTATGGTAAATGAAATGGGTTCACGCCTTCACCTTGACAATACTGTCGGAACGCGACTAGATATAAGTTGGGGTTGTAGTTCCTAAGAGATGGTTGATAGTGAAAAGAATTACTAAAGAAAGGATTTATTAGCGGTATAATCAGTACAGTTTAGCAAAGAATATCATACAAATGGGTTTATAGTTGTGACTAAGATGTTGAATTGTAGAGTATCAAATAAACGGAAGATATTAGTTCTATTAGGGATATTGATTGATAGTGATAAACGACACAACACTAAAATGAGTATAGTGGAATAACAAAGAATTATGAATTTGGGTGTTGATTCATAGAAGTACCCAAGGATTGATGCATCGAGTAGGCTTGAACTGAAATAGGGTAAGTATGAACAAGTAGTATGTGTTTTTCATGTGAAATCTAACTAAATTAGAAATTGCGGTTGAAATAACCGAATAAAGAGGTATGGTGGATCAGTGTGGCGCGCGGAAGCATGGTGATTAGAATGCCCTAAGTCGATCAATATTTAGTGTGACATACTAGGATTGGACAACTTAAGTTAAAGATTATAGTATAAGAACCGATCTTAGAGGGCTGCTATGACTGCATATATAAGTACGATAGCGACTGATGATGACTGGGTTATGGAACCCTCGGTATGGTGACAATATCCTAAGTTTGATTCTAGAGTTATAAGAAGAGTAGGTTATGATCTTAAATAAGCAGAGAATGATGAACTTAGAAATTACCTTGTCGGGTACAAGAAATGATTTTCGAGGCCTTATTCTATGATAAGAAAGTGAAAGGGTTAACATATCACAATATGAAATGGATATTTAGTACGGTCATCATCTAGGTAAATGGATCAAATAGAACCATACTAAGCTATGGATTACGCTATACGCAAGTTTCGAGGACGAAACTTATTGTAAGGGGGGAGGAATGTTACACCCCGTGCCCGTGGGGGGCAAGAGAAAAAAAATAATAAAAAGAAAATAAAATATGGGTAGAAGTTATCCTAAGTTGGATTGGAATAGAAAAAAGAATTTGTGATAGACTCAAGTAGGTGATGAATTTAAATTAAAACTCCTACTTATCTTAGGAAAATTCCTAACAAAAACCTAACCACACGTCTATTTATACTAAACCCTAACTAGAAAATCCTACCAATCCTAAAATCTACCCAACGGATGCCCCTCTCCCCAGCAAAGGAAAAAAAAATGAAGGCCTCCAACCCAAAGTCACGGCCAGCCTTCTTCCAAAAATGCCAACTGCCGCCAGCCCTTCTAAGTTCCAAGAACAAGTGATTTTGATCCATTCTTCATCCCGATTCTTCGTAAATCGCGTAAAATCAAGACACGAGACAAGTACCCTTGCTATATTTGCTATTTTTTATAAATCTTATGACTTTATATTCGTATCGAAATCGGATCATGCATGGATACTTTTGGTTACATAGTTGGTTGAATTATATATATATACATATATATATATACACATATACTGTCGAATTATGTATGGAATATATATTATATGTTTGACGAATTAAAAGTTGAGTGGGCTGAAATTCTTGTCTATAATTTATAAAAATCGGATTGCATAACAGCAATTTGATTAACAATGGTTATTTATAAGTATTATATTTGATTAACAGTGGCTGTTAAATATATGCAGAACGAAAAAAAAAAGAGAAAGAAATATGTGCGTTGGCAGAGCACCACATGCACATTCATTTGTGAAATTTAGAGGTTTAAATGTAATATATGCTATGATGAAATTATATGATTAATATGAAGATGGATAATTGGTTTTATGTAAATGGCCCTTTATGTTATATATATGTGTGTGTGTCTATTAATACATTTATACCGTGAGATATATGTATTTGGGGTGGAAAAAAAACAAAGCCCAAGGTCAAGTGTTGAGAAGCAGGCCGAAATTTGTCATAAGTGAAAGTCTAAATTTTATGTATATATGATAATACATACGCTATATTATATAAATATATGTATATATGAATATCTATACAGTTGATAAGCTAGAAAAAGGGCCAAAAGTAAATGTAGTTTCCTTAGCTAATCTCGGCTTCAATTCACTGGTGGGGGATGGATTTATTGTTTTAAATATATGTAATAGTTAAAAAAAAAGGTATGTGTGTGCTGTATAATTTTGTGTATGTAATTGAAATTAAGAATTTTGTATAGTAAATATTGATAAAGGCCGGGAGTTATAAATTTGACTCTTTTTGACTTAGAAAAGGATATAATTTTGATAAGTTTATGGAATTTAAGTCATGATCTTATATAGAAAGTAAATCGGTGTATCGGCATCGATGTTGGAGGAAAAATAGAAAGCTATGAACTAATTATTTTTAGTAAGTCAAATTAACCTTTATTATTAATATTGATGTTTATACTACAATTGCTTAGATTCGAGCCTAGAGGAGAAGGAAGTTAATTCGTCAAAAAGGTAGGTGCCTCTTCCCCCTCAAACGGATATGATTCATGCATGCTTTGATGGTATACTAATGTGTTCGTTTTTTTATTTGTTTAAGTTGTAAATTTTATTTCATTGTTTTTATTTGTTTAAGTTGTAAATTTTGTATATGTTGGAAAGCATGAGATATATTGTTTATGGCTGCTATGTGCGTGTATGTGTGTGAAATTTGTGGTATGATTGAATCGAAAACAAAATATCCTTAAACATTGGGGAAAAGGGGAACTTTTACATTATGATCCTTTAAAAAGTTGTGTTTTGGCCTTATAATAGGTTCCTATAGACTAGAAATAGGAGAAAATGGGGGTTGGGATCGAAAAACAAATCACAGCGCGGGTTGTCACTGGTGGAGCAACCATTAAATAAATAAATAAATAAATAAAGTAAGACGGAGAATAGGTCAACCAACGGACCGGGTCGACTGGCCAGCGGATCGGACCGAAGGCGGCCCATTAATCTCTCAAAAAATGTATCGGGTCTGGCGGATCAGGCCAGAAAAATATAATTAAATATCAATAAGAATTCAAATAAATTCAAGAAATATAAAAGGTTAAAATTAAATTATTTTCACTTAATTTCTGAAGTTTGGTAAATTTAAGAATTAAAAATTAATAATAATAGATAGAGGTAAGTAATAGAAACATAGGAGAAATTAGTAGAAAATTCTAGTAAATCAATACAAGCTAAAAAAATAAGGGGATGCTAAATAACAACTTTCCAATATTCGTAAAATTTATGAAACCAAATATTGAGTGCTGGAGATGGTGAGGATGGACGTACGGGCCCCAGGCGATTTTTGTTGTTGCATTCATGGCACGTGCATTGCATTTAGAATGGGCTGAGATGTACGGGTCTCAGACGCTCGAGTGGAATGGATCATGGTGTACGGACCATGGATACTTGGTTATGGTGGATCGTGGTGTACGGGCCACGGGCATCAGTTGGGGTGGATCGTGGTGTACGGGCCACGGGCATCCGCAAGGGTGGATTGTAGTGTGCGGGCTACATGCATCCAGTCAATCCCGGGATCATGCATTGCATATAGGTCTAGGGCATATTGCATGACATGATTCTTGTTGTGTGTGACACGTTAATTGAGCATGCATCACGTACTTGCGTATTTTTATGTGGAGTGCTTTACTTACCGCATTTACTTTATCTTATGCATGTTATCTTATATTTATGTGCTATGTGGTTTTATATTATATTTATGTGCTATGTGGTTTTATCTTATATTTATGTGCCATGTGGTTATATCATATCTATGTGCTATGTGGCTATATCATTTCGGTATGCACATTTTGTATTGGTTTGAGGCGGGCATCTAATGGGTGATTTCTGTCACTCACCCCTGCTTTCCAGTTGAGCCGGATGAGGACTACGAGCACATCTTTGTTGAGGACGGGACAGACATAGCTGAGTGGGCTGGTTGATAGCTGCAGCTAGGATACGAGGGGAACTCTGCAGCTGATTTTTCGTAGTTATCTTTTGGGGATTTTCACAGACTTCTTTAGTACTTTTATTATCAGAGTTTTATTCAGTAATGTAATGACGGTTAATGGAGTTTAATTAAGTTATGATTTACGTTTCTGCAAGAAAAATTTCTACGTTATTTCTGACGTGTAAGAGATTGATTCGACGCCTTGTATTCTCCTCAGCGAGATACGGCGGGTGCACTGTTTCCGATGCTAGGGTTCAGGAGCGGGGCGCTACATACATGTTCAACTTCACATGTTGAAAATAACTTTTACTTCATACAAGCATAAAGAATAAAAATCTCACATTTCTCTATAATCTCATGTCTATATTAACCATAAAATCTCATTCCTTGAACCAAATGCAACGTTCATCTTACTACATGAATACTATCAACAGTACAACTTAAATTAGTCACACATAGATAATCTAAATAGGCTCAAAAACTAGCGGGCGGCATAGAGTACATGTAAGCAAACCAAAGATTTTGGAAAAAGAATACGTGGAGAAATTTTGCAACTTTCAAACACAATACAAATAGCAAATGAATAGGTTGTAATAGGAACAATCAGCATGTCATTGTTGTTTCTCATTTTAATCCTCTTGAACATGAAACAATGAACGCTCATATGGAAACTAAGATGGGAATTCATTAGGCAATAAAACATTAAGCATGTATGTATCATTCTTTTGTCTTTCTTCTTTACTCTCAATTTCAAATTTGTCCTCATCTTATTCTTGTTCTTTAGGTTCACTTTCAAGAATATTAGCGGCATTATTATACAGTCCACGGCCAAGACTATTTGACTCAACAAATGTCTCTCGGTATTCATGCAAACAGTTAACCGTAATTTCAGCTTCATTGAATCATGCAATTCAAGTTCATGCAATTAGTTTCAATGTTTGTATGTAAGTCAAGAGATTCAACATATGGTTCATTGTTAAGCTCATTCACTTGAGTATCGATAACATATGACCCATGATTTGACATAGGTGAAGCATTAGAAACTTCATGGACATTATGTAAAACTTCAGCATCATTCAAGCAAGCATTAAATGCAATCACTTGCTCCTTAAGTTTTTCTATGTCTTAGTCCAATTCTACTCGTTTTTCAAAATAATACATATCATCTAGAAATTCAAATCTTTCATGTACCATCTTATCAACAATCGGTCTATTTAAACCAGCAAAGAACGTAAGCATAAGCAATTCTTCGGGTTCATCAAATTGAGCCCTATACAAGCGATCTAATAATTCATCATAATATTCTTGTACGGTTAGATGAGTTTGAGAATGAGATTGATATCTTGGAATCTTGTTACGCCAATCACTTAGCCATATGTCATTAGATTGGCCAAAGTGATGCATACATCGTTTAAGTTTGTCAAGGTCCTTTCTAAAGCACTTCATTCCGCATATGGTACTAACAAATTCGTAGTTATCCATGAAGGATGAGTCATCCATGCTTCCCTATTTTAACTTGAGAATTTTAGGAAGTGCTAGTCACACCTTGAGAAACAGTATCCATTTGTATATCCTGGGATCAAAAATAAAAGAAAACAAAAGAAATGGAAAACTAACACAAAGATCAACAAATGCTAGAGCTCGTGTAAGTCAAGTGTATAACACTTATTTCTCTCACTCTTTTCTCTTGATCTTTTTTCTCACACACTGAAAGCTTGTCCTTGGCTCAATCTAGGGTTAGCAACAATAAAGCAAGCAACACTTCTTGGAGGTAAACCTTTTTACCTATAATTTTGCTTTAATTAGCGGGTCTTTTTATGAGTTTCATAATTTTTTTACGCTCCATTTGGTCTTTGAAATGTGACATCCTCAGTACTACTGCTTTGACCCTTTTTTGGAATAGAATGCACAGTAAACATTATCGGTTATGGACATCATGCTAGTGCTTGTCTTAGATTTTCATTATTGTATATTGTCATGGCATCTCAATCAAACTTTTACGTTTGCTCGGACCTGAACGTGGTCGTCTACAATCGAATTCGAGCCTATCTTTATGTTGACTTTTCCGACAACCACCAACATGTGCCGAGTAATTCATCCAACGGTGGTCTTTACTGAAACTTTTAGATAATAGGATCAGACTCCTTCCTCAACATACAGAATAAATGAACTTCCATTCTCTTGCCAAATGCGAAATTTCGAACATCAATTTTATGGTTAGAGTTTATAATTGCACGGAAGCCTACATTAATGTAATATTCATATATTTGGCGTCCAGTCCCTTGGACACACCTGACAGTGCCGTACGGGACGGGCCTGGGTGGTTTTGCACTTCCAGAAACATCCTTTCTGGCCCGAAAACAGCCTACCCCCTTAGACGCATTTCGAAGTGCCGTCCAAGGATGGCTTCCTGGATAGCACTGGCAAGTGGTCCATGGACTTCTAAGATAACATTGCCAAGTGCGTCCCAATTGTTTTAGGAATTTTCTCAAAACGTACTATATTTTAAGATTTTTTTTTATTAAAACTATAATATTTTATGAAATTTCTCGGTCATTTTACAACTCCAGTGTATTGCTTTTTTTTATCACCAATTTTCTTAAAGAAGATAATATTTTTTAGAACGCGGAGAGAGTATATTTTAAAAATACTACATCACCTAATATATTCTAATTTAAATTGAGCACACAATTGATCGTTTATATGTATGCCCCCACAAACTACAACGCCTACATGTTCTAAACAAACGCAAGTGTTGGTGGATAAGAGGGAACGAGATCCCCTAACCCCCAAGTCCCTCACCCTCCTCCAGACCGCTCGACACGTGGCACACAGAGGGTGGTGAGGCTGGATGTGGGTGACCCTCACCCAGCCTCACCACCCCTGTGTGACACGTGTCACCGGGTCCTTAATACTCCCCTTAAAGGGGGGTCAAGTGATTCCATTCCGGATAAGAGATACTTTTCCAATGAGCTGATTCCTGTAAAGGCACGTGATGATCACATAGAAATGGAAGAACCCAAGATTCCCGATTGGATAATGGAGGTTTGGGGGGGGGGGGAGGTGGTCCTGAGCAGTCACTACATACAGTGTACAGTGATTAATTCTTTCAAAAATTTGCATCATTGCACAGCAGGAACCCCATTTTTCCCTCCCTGCTCTTTCTATCCTTATCTAATTCTTCCATCATAGAACATGCGACCATACTTTCTCTAATGAATCTTTTTCTTGAAAATCATGCTATAAGGGTCCCCATTTGGTGAAGTGTAATAAGCTCGAGGACTCCCATGATATTTGTTCCATCTTTCGTCAGGTATATGTTTGCAGATAAATTTCATCTCTTATTGAAAAAGTTAAAACACACACAGTGTTGTGTCATGTGTGTGCCCTTTAGCCATTTGTATGGGTAGTTCTATGTATTTCTTGTATGGGTAGGTCTATATTTCTGATAATTGAGTAATGACAACCACCCAAAATGATAATTGAGTAACGACAACTACCCAAAAAGGAAAAGAAACGTTAAAAGAATGCATAGGTGTAAATTTGGTTTGAAGAAAAGGGAGATCAGGTGGAGAAAAAGGATTGTAACTTAAATGGGAAAATTACTACATATTGTGAGATTTTATTGGCATTCCTAGGAAATGTCGCAAATTGAAATTTGAACGTTTTAGAACAAGAATTGGTTCAATATTTAATAGCAACAACACTACCTCCATTGACTTAGAGGCTTCAGTCTACAGCGGGATATGAAAGGGTTGGATGTTGCAGCCATATCATGTGTTAGAAACACACATATGTTGTTTTTCGATGACACAGAATGAAAATTGCGTCAAGCGGTGTTAATCAACTGCTACTTCCAATATAAGAAACGCAGCGAATTTAGTGAGTCATTTTGCTTTATTCCATCATATTTCAAAGACAAAAAGAGCGTATTCTTGACTCAATAGTTAATTAAGAATTTATTAAAGTCAACTTGACCATGAAATACCATATTAACAAAATAAAATACACTAATAAAATAATAAGGATCATACATCATATGCATGGTTTTCTGTACATTTCAAAGATGCTTTAGGGTCTTTCTTATATCCAATTGATACAACTACAACGCCAATCAAAAACACAGTTGACATTATTGGAAGACATTATAGATTTTGAAATCTTTCTTATCTAAAGAATCGCTAAATAAGCTGATTTTTATTGCGGGTTCAAACATTTTACATCATCACATATATACTTTTTGTCAAAACCTTTTTAAACACGTGAAAATATGATGTTATGGGTCGTATCATGATTCTAATACTGCTAGGAAAGAGTTACCAACTTATAAATTATGGTGACATGATGTTTTTCAAGTAAACCTGTCATTCAATAAATTATTGCTTTATAAGGTGAGGGTTTCTGCCATTTCCGGTCCTACAGGTGTGTAAGGATGTAAATCAGGTTCCCAAGACTCACTAGTAGAAGTTTGTCATAGCACAGGGACAGGAAAAAGAGCCCGTCGGCACCGAATGGACAACCGACGGACTGGCATGTCAGTCTATCATGTCATTCCACGGGTCAATAGTGATCCCACACTATGCAGCTAGCCTGGAGGAGTTTAAACATTCTTGCTTTCGGCGAGGTTCAAACCCCTGACATTCCTTTTAAAACCCTTACCTAGAACCATTGTGATATGTCTCGGAACAATTATTTTATTTATAAGACATATTGTTAGTCACTTGCTGTACTACTATTTTCGCTTAGTCAGAGGGGGGGGGGGGGGGGATACTCCAGAGGCCATACGTCAAACATCCAGGTTTTGGGAACCAAATATGCATTTTAATGGGGCCTAAGGCCATATGGATGTTTGGGGTGAATCTCAATATGGTATAAGTCAGTCAATCAATCATATTCAGTATTCAGTATATTCCAACGGCAACAAAAATTATCACTAGAATCTGAAAAAGATGAGAGACAGAAACAATAATAGAGATATGGTAAAAGTACCGATCACAAAATTATATGGAAAAATAATGAGAAAAATGGTTCATATGTTTTCTGCCTTATATAGTCATAAATTTGGTTCATTTGTCTTGTAGTGCATTAGAGACAGGGGTTCCACTGAAATCAAACTCTCTATTCCTTGGAATGGATGTATTATTTGACTGCCCTTACCTTTCCTACACCTTAGCTATAACTTTTTCTGTCGTTGGGATATATTGAGTTTGGTTATTGTTTTCGTCTTGTTAGTTGCATATATTAATCAGAAATTTTGGTTCATTTTCTGTTGACATTTCTGTATAAATAGTCATTATAACTTATGAGAGTTGTTATAATGATTGATCAGTGACCACGCTAAGAAGGAAACCATATTAGCTTGTAAATTTAGTATATTTACTTCTCTGATATTTGCATCATATCTGGATTGCTGAGAAGAAAACTCAAAATGGAAAGGTCGAGAATAGATTGTCTTCTAATCTTTTTCTTTTTAAATTTCTAGAAACAAAAATAGTCTATAAAATACATATATTTGAGTGTATAATACATGTGAGTTTGATATATTGTACATTAGACACACATGTATTAGGCAGTGAAATGTGTGTTTTTTATTAGCCTATTTTTTATTCAGGAGAGAGGTTTAGAAGTTTAGAAGAAGCTCCTTTCATAAAGCATTCAATAAAAGTTTGGATATCACATATTCATCAGGTTTAATATGCGAAAAAAAAAATAATATTCCACGTTAATATTGAAGTTTAGAACACTTGTAGTGTATAACATCATAGTTTATTCAACTAAAATTCTTTTTGTAATTAAAGCATATGAACATACATTATTTGTAATTGCTAAATTTCTTCAGTAGTACACTAGCACACCATATATCTATTATTGGGTCGTCTATGCAGGTACATATAGTGTTGTTTGTCTACCTATGACTCCCTCCCGACCTTAGCGATAATTTTTGTTGTCTTTAGGATATGTTGGGTACGATTGTTGTTGTTGGTGTACATTTTTTGGCCATCTATGATGCAAGGTCTCTGTCTATTAGTGGTAGGGTGCATTGAAGTTCTCATATGAGACAAAGCATTGCATGCTTAATCGTGAATGACTGAATGGTTAATGGTGAATTCGGGATAGGATCCTCTCACCGCAAGGGGGTGCGGTGACGCGTGACCGCGCGATACGTGGCAGCAATCGGAATGCGTCAGCTTCAAGACCTCATGACAGAATCAGGGGGAGTGTGATTGTCACTTACACACTGTACTCTTTTTCCTTCGTCCAAGTTTTTATCCCACTGGGTTTTTCTTGGCAAGGTTTTAACGAGGCAGTGTATCACACAAACCAATTATATGAATATGTACTCTTTTTCCTTCGTCCAAGTTTTGTCCCACTGGGTTTTCTTTGGCAAGGTTTTAACGAGGCATATTCTCTAAAAGTTGGACATCCAAGGGGGAGTGTTATGAAAATTGTGACATAAAGATATACAATGTATGTGGATGTCCAAGGTCTTGAGAAACACAATGGACATAAAGATATACAATGTATGTGGATGTCCAAGGTCTTGAGAAACACAATGGACATAAAGATATACAATGTATCATTTACATTTCAAGTCCTATAAATAGGACATCACCTTACATATTGTATGATAACATTGAATAGTAATCTTATTCTATTCTTGATACTTATCTTCTTCAATATTTTCATATTGTGTGACTTAATTTTATAATACGTTATCAGCACGAATTGCTCCAAAGAAACCAAAAACAAGTAGTAAGAAAAGTATTAGAGAAAGAAGAGAAAGAGGGAGAATACTCTTAAAATTTCGTAGGTGCTGACAGCTTTGCGCAGGTCCGGGAAAACTAAATTTTCTGAGTCATCCACCGTTGGATCATCACCAAATTTTGACAGATTATTCTTAACACATAAAGGTACGTTTTGAACGGTGGAGATGTATTTTGGATACCCCTAGGTATGACCGAAATGGTGATTTCTGAGACTAATCTTTCTGCCAAATTTTTTATTTGTTCATTTGTTGCGTTTCTCTTGTTACCGACTTCTATCTTATATTCTAAATATGTATAAAAAGAAATAATCTAGCCTGAAGTCTAGATTTTTGAAGGAAGAAGAATCGTATATGGCTTGCAGCCATATGGATATACTTTTATCATGCCCGAAGCATGAATTGCCTGAAGCATTAATTGTTATCATGCTCGAAGCTTGAATCATTGACATAAACATGAATCATTTTCATGTATCGTTTGACATGCCCGAAGCATGAATTGTTGACACGCTCAAAGCATGAATAATTGAAATAATTAACATGCCCGAAGCATGACTAGTTTATATACCTAAAAGAATGAATAACTATCATATGTCCGTAGCATGCATAGTAGACATGCCTGAAGCATGATATTTTGAAATATAGTTGTTGTGTTATTTTAATTTTTAATTACGTATTCATTGTATTCTTATCATTGCATATATAATAGTCTGCATCGTACTTATGCCTGAAGCATATTATGCCTGAAGCATATAACATTAACTCAAACCTGTAGTTTTGAGTAAATCTATCTTTTCTGAGATGAATTATTTTTGCATTCTCAGACCTATGGCAAATATCACAAAACTGGAGTTTGCTGCTCTTGATATTTCCGGAAGAAATTATATGGCTTGGGTCCTTGATGCCGAAATCCATTTGACTTCGATGAATCTTGGGCATACTATAAAAGAAGGAGGTGAGGCAAGCGAACAAGATAAGGCAAAGGCAATGATATTCATTCGCCATCACCTCCATGACGGGCTAAAAACCGAATATCTTGGGGTTAAAGACCCATATGAATTATGGAAAAATTTGGAGGAACGATACGATCATCAAAAGAGTGTGATCCTCTCAAAGGCTAGATATGATTGGTTGCACCTGAGGCTGCAAGATTATAAGACTGTA
>AP025061.1:6146210-6263803 GCA_036186865.1 Eustoma russellianum | reverse complement strand
GAAAACAAGTTCATTTTGCAAACTTTGGTAACATTGCAGATGATGGTCAAATGGATTCGAATGATTTTACTCGTTTTGATATTGAAGATTTTCTTATAAAGCCAAACGTGGATGGCCATGGGGTCCAGTTTGTGAATGAGAATAATCAAGAATGATTGAGAAACATGTTTCGATGCATTTCATGTTTTAAGGATTGCTATCAATAAGTTAAAATTTTATGTGCTAGCATGTACTTTTATAAAAATTGCATTACTATATTTGCTTAATAAAATTCTTTAGAGTTGTTCTGCTTATTTTTCTTGTATACTTTCAATCGACAGTATAACTTGAACAATGGATTTCAGTCATTTTTAGTTGACATATAAAAAGTTTTTTTTTCCAGCAACAAAATTCACTATTTTTAACTTACTTATTTTGAATTCAATAATGAAAATTATCTATGTTATGCTAGACTTTTATTCAAGATGAATGGTGGGGACATCTGTCTGGTTGACAGTGGAACGACACACACAATCCTTCGTGATCAAAAATATTTTTCGACATTACAATTGGCAAAAGCTAATGTGAGTACAATTTCTGGTACTACAACGTTGATTGAAGGCTCCGGAAGAGCAACAATCATATTGCCCAATGGTACACATATCTTGGTGACTACGGCATTATTTTCTACCAAGTCGAAAAGAAACTTATTGAGTTTTAAGGATATACGTCTCAATGGTTTTCATCTTGAAACCATGAATGAGGGGAATATGGAATTTTTATGTATTACTTACAGTGATTCAGGCCAGAAGCTTGTTAAAGAAAAATTCCCAATTTTCTCCTCTGGATTGTATTATGCGACTATACATCCAGTAGAATCTCATATTGTGATGAACCAGAAGTTCAATGATCCAACATTATTTATGTTATGGCATGATCGACTTGGTCATCCGGGTTCGGTAATGATGCGTCGAATTGTACAAAACTCACATGGACACCCTTTAAAGAACCAGAAGATTCTTTTACCTCGTGATTGTGTGTGTGTCGCTTGTTCACGAGGGAAGCTCATCAAGAGACCATCTCCAATGAAGATTCATTTCGAATCTCCTACATTTTTACAAAGAATACAAGGGGATATTTGTGGACCTATTGATCCCTCTTGTGGACCATTTCGTTATTTTATGGTCTTATTGGATGCTTCATCCAGATGGTCTCATGTGAGTTTGCTCTCAACAAGAACCGTAGCTTTTGCCAAGCTTCTTGCTCAGATTATACGCTTAAGAGCACAATTTCCAGATTATCCGATTAAGTCTATTCGTCTCGATAATGCCGGTGAATTTACTTCTCAAGCTTTTAATGATTATTGTATGTCGATTGGGATTGAAGTTGAGCATTCAGTGGCACATGTGCACACTCAAAATGGCCTGGCAGAGTCATTTATCAAACGTTTACAACTGATTGCTCGACCTATGCTTTTACGGTCAAATTTACCCACATCGGCTTGGGGACATGCAATTTTGCATGCATCTGCTTTGGTCCGGCTTAGACCCAGTTCGTTTCAACCATACTCGCCACTACAGATGGTATCGGGCCAGCAGCCTGATATTTCCCATTTAAAGATTTTTGGGTGTGCGATTTATGTTCCGATTGCCTCACCACAACGGACAAAACTGGGTCCTCAAAGACGTTTAGGAATATATGTGGGTTTTGATTCTCCTTCTATTGTGAGATATATTGAGCCCCTGACGGGTGATTTATTTAAGGCACGATATGCCGATTGTCATTTTGATGAGAAAGTTTTCCCGCCGTTAGGGGGAGAGAAAATACCGTTTCCTGAAGAACGGCGTGAAATTACATGGAACGTTCCTTCACTTTCTCATCTTGACCCACGAACAAATCAATGCGAGCAAGAAGTAAAAAGGATAATCCATTTACAGAATATTGCAAATCAGTTGCCTGATGCATTTACTGATAGTAAAAAGGTAACTAAATCCCACGTCCCGGCGATGAATACGCCTGTTCGACTTGATGCCTCTGAAAGGCAAAATGATGGTATACCAAAAGTAAGTCTAAAACGTGGGCGCCCAGTTGGTGCAAAAGATAAAAACCCTCGGAAAAAAATGGTACATGTTAATGCTCCAGAAGAGAATACTCCAGCAGAGAAAAGAAGTTCACAACTTGAAAGCGCTATAGAAACCGAGACTGATCAGTCTAAAATTGTTAAACAAGTTGCTCCTGAAGAAGCAAGTGAACAAAATTTTGAAGAGATCTCTTTGAATTATGTAACTACAAGAGAAAGTTGGGATAGACAAAAGGTTAATATTGATCATGTTTTTGCTTATGCGATTGCATGTGAAATTCTAAATGAGGATCCTGAACCGAGATCCATTGAAGAATGTCGACGCAGAATTGATTGGCCAAAATGGAAAGATGCAATCCAAGCAGAACTGAAATCGTTAGAAAGTCGCAAAGTATTTGGACCTGTCGTCCAAACCCCTGAAGGGATAAAACCTATTGGACATAAATGGGTTTTTGTACGAAAACGCAACGAGAAAAATGAGGTTGTGCGATACAAAGCACGTCTTGTTGCTCAAGGTTTTTCACAAAGACCTGGGCTTGATTATGATGAAACATATTCCCCGGTTATTGATGTCATAACATTACGATATCTAATCAGCCTAGCAGTCACTGAAAACCTTGATATGCGGTTAATGGATGTGGTTACCGCATACTTATATGGATCATTAGATAATGATATTTATATGAAAATCCCAGAAGGATTTAAATTGCCCGAAGCATATAATCAAAGGACGCATGGATTATACTCAATCAAATTACAAAGATCCTTGTATGGATTAAAACAATCTGGCAGGATGTGGTATAATCGCCTTAGTGAGTACCTTGTCAAAGAAGGTTATATAAATAATCCAATTTGTCCTTGCGTATTTATCAAAAGATCTGATAGTGGATTCTCTATAATTGCGGTATATGTTGATGATCTAAATCTTGTTGGAACTCCTGAAGAGCTCACTAAAACCGCAAATTATCTTATGAAAGAATTTGAAATGAAAGATCTTGGAAAAACCAAATTTTGTCTCGGCCTGCAGATCGAACATTTACATGATGGAATATTTCTTCATCAATCTTCATATACAGAGAAGATCTTGAAACGATTTTATATGGATAAAGCTCATCCATTAAGTAGTCCTATGGTGGTCCGATCGTTAGATGTAAAGAAAGATCCATTTCGGCCACCAGAGGAAAATGAAGAATTATTAGGTCCAGAAGTACCGTATCTTAGTGCTATTGGTGCTCTTATGTATCTTGCAAATTGTTCAAGACCAGATATAGCATTTTCAGTAAATTTATTGGCAAGGTATAGTTCTACACCAACACGAAGGCATTGGAATGGAGTCAAACATATTTTACGTTATCTTCGAGGAACACCAGATATGGGTTTATTCTACTCAAAGAATTCTAAACCACAATTAGTGGGTTATGCTGATGCTGGTTATCTATCTGACCCTCATAAGGGAAGATCACAAACTGGATATGTATTTACATGTGGAGGTGCAGCCATTTCATGGAGATCAGTGAAGCAGACATTAACAGCCACCTCTTCCAACCATTCCTGAGATTTTGGCATTACATGAAGCAAGTCGTGAATGCATATGGTTGAGATCGATGATTCGACATATCCAAGAGTCATGTGGATTATCTTCACTAAGAAAGATTCCGACAATCTTATTTGAAGATAATGCTGCATGTATTGCTCAAATTAAGAATGGCTACATCAAAGGAGATAGAACAAAGCATATATCACCAAAATTTTTCTACACTCATGATCTTGAGAAAAATGGTGAAATTGATATCCAGCAGATACAATCAAGCAAAAATTTTGCTGATTTGTTCACTAAAGCACTACCAACGGCTACATTTAAAAAGATGGTCTACAACATCGGAATGCGTCAGCTTCAAGACCTCATGACAGAATCAGGGGGAGTGTGATTGTCACTTACACACTGTACTCTTTTTCCTTCGTCCAAGTTTTTATCCCACTGGGTTTTTCTTGGCAAGGTTTTAACGAGGCAGTGTATCACACAAACCAATTATATGAATATGTACTCTTTTCCCTTCGTCCAAGTTTTGTCCCACTGGGTTTTCTTGGCAAGGTTTTAACGAGGCATATTCTCTAAAAGTTGGACATCCAAGGGGGAGTGTTATGAAAATTGTGACATAAAGATATACAATGTATGTGGATGTCCAAGGTCTTGAGAAACACAATGGACATAAAGATATACAATGTATGTGGATGTCCAAGGTCTTGAGAAACACAATGGACATAAAGATATACAATGTATGTGGATGTCCAAGGTCTTGAGAAACACAATGGACATAAAGATATACAATGTATCATTTACATTTCAAGTCCTATAAATAGGACATCACCTTACATATTGTATGATAACATTGAATAGTAATCTTATTATATTCTTGATACTTATCTTCTTCAATATTTTCATAGTGTGTGACTTAATTTTATAATAAAGGAAACTAAAATTGGTGCGTCGTCTTTATTGGTTGAGATCAAGAAAGATAGAAAGTGAGACAAAATATGAGGCTTCTAATTATGCGCTACCACGTATACAAAAAGAAAAGAGGTTTAAAATTTTTTGTTTTTAAAAAAGAGTTACTTGTACACGTAGCAGCGCGTGATTAGAGTCCTCATATTTTGGTCTACTTTCTGACTCTCCTGATCTCAACCTGTCTCCCCAAAAAATGCAAAAGTCGACATAATAGACGGAACAAAATTGACTTCCCTCCTGGGGACGACCGTTTGATATCCAAAGTTGAAGAGCGTTCTTCAAAAGATGATAGAACGCTTTCCACTTCTTGAAAGTATGTTCGATATTATTTTATTCTTTTTTGAGTTCTACAATGCCAAGATATTAAATTAAGATTTAGAGTTAAGTTGGTAAATGTAGAGTGATATTGAGTTATGAATGTTATAGTAAGTGTTTTTTATTATGAATGTTGTTGAATAAGGCAGATTAACGTAAATTATGACTTACCATGTATGGTTGATTAGCATGATTAACGTGATTATAGGAAGCATAATTATAGGGATCATAGGAGTAATTGTGATTGATTGTGATTGTAATTGTAGTGATTGACTTACCATACTAGTGTAGGGAATGTAACTATAAGAATCACATGTACGATAGTGAAAATGTATGAATGAAAATTCGAGTTCTTCATCACAAATATTGTTCAAATATTAACATGGTATCAGAGCGGGATTGGTAATCCTGCGGACTCAGACAATTGTGTCATCACTGTCCTCACAGATTGTCTCAGTCACTCAGCCGGATCTTTGGTGTAGTACCTGTTCAAAACACCATGGACGGCGGCAAAGCAATCGAGAGCGATCAGGGGGCTGAGAGCAGCCAAACCAGCTCTCAGGTACCCTCTTTCACGACGGAATTTATGCAATTCATGGAACTATTCCACAAATTTCAACCACAATCAGTCCCAGATAATGTCAATGTGGGCATCAAACTTAGTGGAGACAATTACATTATCTGGGCCAACCTTATGGACACAGCCATAGGAGGGAAAGGGAGGAGCACCCACATCAAAGGGGTTCCTCCACCCCCTAACCCAACTGACGGCAGCTATGCCAAGTGGAAGCAGGAATATCAAACTGTGTTCATGTGGATAATCCAAAACACAGAGTCAAATCTAATTAGCAATGTGAGCCGTTACCCCACCGCTAAGGCTCTATGGGATGGGTTAGCCACAACCTATGGATCTGGGGTGGACTCGTTACACACATATACACTACACTAAAAAGCCAACTCAGTCCGACAAGGAGGAGGCTCCCTGGAGTCATGCTGGGAGAAACTCGTAGGGATTTGGATGCGGATAGATGAAAGAGATCCAAACCCCATGACATGTGCAAAGGATATTGACATATACCAGAAAAAAATACAGGAACATAGATTGTTCCAACTAATGGATGCAGTTGACAACAGATTCGAAGGGATCAAAAAGGACCTCCTCAAACGAGATCCACTCCCTACGGCTGAAGCAGCCTTCGGTGAACTCAAGAGAGAAGAAATTAGACTCTCTTACCTGGAGAAAACCCCCTCAGTTCCTGAAGAATCATCATTGGGGGCTGGGTTGAGTGCCTCAGGAAGAGGAGGCGGACGGTTCCCGACACAGCGGGGCAGAGGAAGAGGGAACGCCATCTCAAGGCCGAGGAAATAACCCCACCGAGAAGCAGTCATCACCATCTCCATCTCCATCTCCATCCACACGCCCTGCTTCATCATCATCACGCGCTCAACCCGTCAGATGCACGCACTGCGGACGAAAGGGGCACATGCAAGAAACCTGCTTTGAAATCGTAGGCTTCCCAGAGTGGTGGGAAGACAGGAAATCTAGCGGCTCACAGAGGAGGAGAAAAGGCAGCCATCGCAGCTGCTGAGAGCAGCGAAAAAGCAGAAGGAGAAGAGACAGAGAGGCTGGCGGCAGGTATTAGGGTAGAGAAGGGTATTAAAAACCCTTCTTCCCCTTTTATATTTGGCTCTACCTATTTTACCCTTGCAGGTTTAGTTAATTATGAGAATGATAAATGTGGGTCAAATGAACCAAGTGAATCAACAATAAAATCATTGAATCAGCCCACCAGTTTAAAATTTCTGATTCCCAAAATAATCAGTCCCGGACCCCATGGATACTCGACAGTGGAGCCACGGACACCATGACTAATGATGTCCGTGACATTATTATACCTGAAATGTTTATATGTCCCATCCCAGTACATAGTGCCGGAACAATACAAATTACTCCATGCCTAAATGTTTATATGTCCCAGCCCTTTCATCAAAATTACTGTCTCTTAGTCAAGCTACTCGGGAATTAAGTTGTCGTATACTTATCTACCGTACTCATTGCCTTTTGCAGGACCTCCGCACAAGGAAAATCATTGGTCATGGTACTGAACGGGGTGGCCTGTACTATGTGGATGCGGCGGCGCAACAGGGACAGTCCAATCTGGTCACCGGGACGTCCGAAGAGAAACTGTGGCTATGGCACCGTCGACTAGGTCATCCATCTTTTGGCTATCAAAAAATTTTATTTCCAGATTTATTTACATTTCCAGCAAATAAATTTTCGTGTGAAACATGTATTCGAGCCAAACAGACTCGTTCTTCATTTCCAGCTAATAATACTCGAGTACATCAGATGTTTTCCCTAGTTCACTCAGATGTTTGGGGACCATCTCCCTGCTCAACCACTCCAGGGTTTCGATATTTTGTGTTATTCGTTGATGATTTTTCACGCATGACATGGGTCTATTTCTTAAAACAAAAGTCAGAGGTGTACTCGAAGTTCGTTGAGTTCTATAGTATGGTCCAAACACAGTTCAATGCAAAAAATTAAAGTCCTACGATCAGATAATGGGGGTGAGTATCAGTCTTCTGAGCTCAGATCTTTTCTTACCACTAATGGGCTATTATATCAAACTTCCTTTTCTAATACCCCTCAGCAAAATGGAGTAGCCGAGCGAAAGAACCGTGTCTTGCTAGAAATGGCCCGTGCCATGATCATTGAATCCAAAGTACCTGTGAGTTACTGGCCCGAAGCAATTGCTACAGCCACATATCTCCTTAATCGTCTACCTACTTCGGCCCTTAACCATCAAACACCATTAGATGCACTCTCAACACAAACGTCCATCCCTTCTATTCTAAATCTTCCCCCGAGAGTGTTTGGGTGCAAGTCTTTGTCCATACTCACAAAACTGCACGCACCAAACTTGACCCATGTGCAGAGAAATGCGTCTTTGTCGGATATGCTACTCATCAAAAAGGATACCGTTGTTACAATCCTAAAACCGATCGTCTATATATCACTATGGACTGTACCTTTGTCGAACAAGACTATTACTACCACTCTCGATCTCAGGGGGAGAAAACACAGGAGACCATCGATTGGTGTCATAGTCCCGGTGGATCGACGGATGTTCCAACAAGGCCAGTAGGTGGCGCCGACTATACTGCCCCCCACATAGGACAGACTATTACCACGGTATGTGAAAATGATCATCCAAGTGCGGGCGTCATCTCGTTACCTGAGGTACATCCTGGTCATATATCTACCCCTGAACATCATATATCTACCCCTGAACATCATACATCTATCCCTGATTCCCATGGTTCATTCGATTCACATGAGTTACCTCATAATTATACTAACCTGTCGGATGAGTCATAGGAGCATGAGTCACAGGGACAGCAGATTAGAGTGCTACCACCTCGTGAGAATAGAGGAGTACCACAACGGAGATACTCCCCAGAGAAAATTTCAAGGAAGGTGAGATATCCGGTGGATCATGGAAAGCAGAATCTGGCTGGACATGCCAGCACATTCCTGACAACATTATGCTATGAGAACATTCCAAGAACCATAGAGGAGGCCAGGAGGTCACCAGAATGGAGGCAGGCAATGGAAACAGAAATGAATGCGTTAATTATGAACGATACGTGGGAGAAAAGTATTCTACCTCCAGGAAAAAGGACCGTGGGATGTCGGTGGATTTTCACCATCAAATATCAAGAAGATGGAAATATAGAGCGGTATAAGGCGAGACTGGTGGCCAAAGGATATACTCAGACCTACGACATCGATTACTCAGAGACTTTCTCACCCGTGGCTAAGATTGATACCATCCGAGTATTATTCTTTGTTGCTGCTACAAAAGGGTGGCCCCTGAGACAGTTTGACGTAAAGAATGCATTTCTTCATGGAGAGTTGAAAGAAGAAGTGTACATGGACCCCCCACCGGGGTTCACTCAGGAGTTCAACCAGGGGGAAGTGTGTAGATTGCGGAAGTCATTATATGGATTAAAACAATCTCCGAGGGCGTGGTTCGGACGGTTCACTGTCGTAATGAAGAAGCATGGATATAAACAGAGCAACTCAGATCACACTTTGTTCATCAAACGGCGAGGTACGCTAATAACATGTCTGATTATTTATGTGGATGACATGATTATTACAGGAAATGACACTAAGGAAATGAATCAGCTCCGTGAAAATTTGTTCACGGAATTCGAAATGAAAGATCTCGGGGGACTTAAGTATTTTCTTGGAATCGAAGTATTGCGATCAAAACAGGGGATTTTTATATCTCAAAGGAAGTATGTATTAGATCTTCTAACAGAAGTTGGAATGTTAGATTGCAAACCCAGTGACACTCCTATGATTATGAATCACAAACTCCAGATTGTTGATGGTGCCCCACCAGCGGACCAAAGCCAGTATCAAAGGTTGGTTGGTCGGTTGATTTATCTTGCTCATACTCGTCCTGATATTGCGTATGCAGTTGGAGTGGTAAGTCAATTTATGCACAAACCCCAGAAACAACACATGGATGCAGTCATACGAATCTTACGGTATCTAAAAGGAACTCCACGACATGGAATCCTGTTTAGAAGCAACGGGCATCTAGAAATTGAAGTGTTCACAGATGCAGATTGGGCCGGAAACCCGAATGATAGGCGGTCGACATCAGGGTATTTTGCACTAGTCGGGGGAAATCTTGTAACCTGGCGAAGCAAGAAACAAAAGGTCGTAGCATTATCGAGTGCCGAAGCTGAATTTAGAGGAATAGCGAAGGGAGTTATGGAAGTATTATGGCTTAAGAAGTTGTTACATGAATTGGGGTTTCCAGGAAAGGTGCCAGTAATGTACTGTGACAACACTGCAGCGATAAGCATTTCAGAGAATCCGGTTCAGCATGATCGAACCAAACACGTGGAGGTTGACCGACATTTTATAAAAGAAAAGATCGAGGAAGGACTCATTGAATTGCCACATGTACGATCCGAAGACCAGTTAGCAGATATTCTCACAAAGGCAGTTGACGGGAGAAGTTTTCATGATGTGTTGTACAAGTTAAGCATTGGTGATCCCACTACTTAACTTGAGGGGGAGTGTTGAATAAGGCAGATTAACGTAAATTATGACTTACCATGTATGGTTGATTAGCATGATTAGCGTGATTATAGGAAGCATAATTATAGGGATCATAGGAGTAATTGTGATTGATTGTGATTGTAATTGTAGTGATTGACTTACCATACTAGTGTAGGGAATGTAACTATAAGAATCACATGTACGATAGTGAAAATGTATGAATAAAAATTCGAGTTCTTCATCACAAATATTGTTCAAATATTAACAAATGTGTTATGTTAAATGTCTATACTAGCATATGTTAATAGCATGTTAAAATAAGTGTTGCAAGCATGTTTTTCTATCTGTCTTTCCATCTATGTATAATATATTTCGCTTACGAACGAAAAGTGAACCCACTATGAATCTACCAAAGAGAAATTGTCTCTTCATTATGTGAAAGACAAATAAGTAAGATGGTTATACCAATCTCTTGGGAGAAGCAAAAACAGCTTACCCGTGATGATTTTAATGAAGTAAAGGAGTTTCAATGCAATGAGCATGTACTAAGGTTGCCTTCTTCTGGTATAAAATGAGGGAAATGCGCCTAAATGAAACGAAGAATTCGAATGAGTAATTGGGTTCTTTTTGGGATGAAGAAAAATTAAAAAAATGTACTAAAAGAAAGTGAATGAAATGAAACAAAAAGATTTTATGAAAAGCAACGACACAAAATGAATGGAACGAAAAGAAAAGTTTGTGTTATATACACTGTACGTATGTATGATTTTATGAAACTGAAATGAATGATGGTATGGTTACGTTTAGGGAATGGCAAGTGAGAGGTAAAAACAGTTAAAAGTCATTAAAAGATTTTTATCTCTTACTGAGTATACACGAGTTCAACTCTTCATGTTTATATACTTTCAGATGACGATCTTGTCGAGGCTACCATGGATTGAATCTTCTACCTTAAGTGTAAGTTTTCTCATTTGATATACTTGAGATGTTATTTTACGTTTTGAAGATGTTTGTATATTGAGATGATGATGGTTCAAGATATTTGATAGATTTTTATGCTATGTAAATTTTCATTTTTTGTGTTTTTGTTGATGTTTATATATACTACGATGTTTAATGTTCTTTAGTAATTAAACTATTAAAGTATGACCGATCATAATATTCTTTCATATGCAAACTGAGAAATGTACTTGTCATTTTAGCTGTTTAATTGATGTTGACTCATTCAGTCAATACTCTTTTCTATAGCATATACACACGTGTTTCTTTCTTTTCCGGGTTTTTTTTTTCCCAATCACAGCATGCTGTATTGCATTCGATAAATTACACCATACAAACGTAAAATTAGTCACATACTATAATTTCTTCATCGGACAGGTAAGTCTTCTGATATACAGAGGCACGCTCTATTTGAACTAGGTCTCACAAACTGATCGTGTTTAGATATGTAGTTTTTGAGTTTTTGGATTTTGGGTTTTTAGAATAGAAACACGAATGCAACCTTCACAGGTTTAAAAATGTTGACCTAAACATGCCAAATGTTGGAAATAATTCCGACAAATTGAATTCTATACAGTATGGCCGACCTGGCGAGCTCAGGGTAGGCTGGACTGATCTGCAGAGTCTAGACAGTTCAGATGGTGCAACTCTGCGTTCTGAACAGTCAGCCGACCTGCCGACCTCGGCACCTCAGCACAACGACCGAGAGTTGTGCTTTCAGCCGCTTCAGCCGAGCAGAGCTCAGCACGGCAGAGCTGCAGAACAACGAATGTCCTCAACCGAACAGCAGAGCTCGGCACAAAGCAGAGCTCAGCAAACAATGTCTCAGAACAACGAAGTTCTCAGCACAACAGCAGAACTCAACACCTAGCAGACTCAGCACACCAACACTATACCAGTGCTGCGTTCTTTCCATAGATAGCTGAGCTCGGCACACAGCAGAGCTCGGCCTCGGCAATAACCTTCTCAGCTCAGCAGAGATCCGAGGTGAGTCCAGGACTCTGTCCTTAAGACGTTATTGCTCCGGTACACTGTGCCCAACCAGAGGAGAAACTGTCTCCTAGGATACAACGGAGACTAGTTCAGACGTGCGGCACTGCAGCCCTGAACTCTACAAACCTTTAAGAGTGTCATCACCTTCTCGGCTACTGGAATGCAGAATGTTTGGGAAGAATGAAGATGCAGGAAGAGAGATTGCAGAGAATAGAAGAATTCGTGAGTTCTGAGTGTGTTCACAGAGAACAGCCTCGACTACTATTTATAGGGAAATTCTGAAGTCAACTGTTACAGTCGCTCCAATCTCGGCCGTAGAATAAGATACCAGCTCGGCCTGAACCGTTGGATCAGAACCGGACCGGGTCTGCCTCCCAGCCGTCAGATCAACTAACTGTTCAATCTGAGCCATCAGATCATAACGACTTTAGGTCAGCTCGGCCGACTAAATCTGAACAACCTTTTCAAATTTAACAGCCATCCTATCTCAACAACCTGGCGAGTTTGAAAATAACAACATCCACCCAGCTGACGAGATCCGACATGATGCTATAGGACTCGGCCTGTAGTTTGCAGTCTGCAGTCCGGCCTGTAATCCAGTCTATAACCTGAGCCCTTCAGGTCGACAGCTCAGTCCGCTACCTAGGCCCACGCTCAGGTCCGGGCTGAGCTGAGCTGACTTTCCTCTTACTTTGAGCATTAATTTCTCATTCACCCGGTATCAGAATCGAATAATTCAAAAGCCTACAATTATCTGCTTATCGTGTAGATAATCAAGAACTCATTAGTTTCCACTTAGCACTAGTGGAACTAATCGTAATGCTAGCTCAAATTGCGTTGCTAACCACAGTTTGCAACTTGGCCACAATTACAATATACTTCCTTTCCTCCAACAATCCCCCACATGAATAGAAATTAATGCAGAGTATTTATGTAGACTCTACCGAAAAGTTAGACAATAAAATGTTGCATCGGACAAGGTAGCTTTTGGCTTTGAACCTTTCTTAGTGAAATACTATCGGATCCACTCGACTAATTAGTGAACTTAATGTCTTGAACTAACCGGCCTTTTCAGTGAACCTAGACAACGGTACTCACACAACCTTTCCTTTAACACCCTTTTGGTTCTCGTGATTGCGTTCATTTTGGCCATGAACCGCCTGGTTTCAGAAAGTGTGCTAGAGAAATTTGGCCTTACAAAGTCCCTATAGAAGCGGCCTCACTTCACACTTACATAGGTGTTTCCTATCAGGAGTATTCTGCTATACCCCACTTGAACATATCAAGATATAGGAACCATTAAAAGCCTTAGCTTACCCTCATTCCTATGCAGACAGCACTTTTATTTGATATAATGGATAAGTGCTTACTGATCTTCATACTTAGTTGTCCCATTGAACCAAGATTCTGGGATCTCCAGTCAACAAGGTTGGGTTACTGTTACAAAGAATCATGCATTATAGGTTTTAATCTCATTCCATTTGTCAAAATTAACATCCGATCTCTAGGCAAGCCTTTTGTAAGCGGATCCATAAGGTTCTCCTTTGATTTTACATAATCAATGGAAATCACGCCATTCGAGATCAACTGCCTAATGGTATTGTGTCTCTGACGCATGTGTTGAGACTTACCATTATAGATGCTGCTTTGTGCTCGTCCTATCACAGACTGGCTATCACAGTGTATGCTAATCGGAGCAATTGGCTTAGGCCAGCAGGGCACATCTTCCAGAAAATTCCAAAGCCATTCAGCTTCTTCCCTAGTTTATCAAGTGATATAAACTCTGCTTCCACCGTGGAACGAGCTATGCACGTTTGCTTCGTGGATTTCCACGACACAGTACCACCACCAACAGTGAATAAATATCCACTCGTGGATTTAGAATCCTTACTGTCAGATATCCAATTGGCATCACAATAGCCTTCCAATACTGCTGGATATCTCGAGTAATGTAATCCAAGATTCATTGTATACTTTAAGTATCTCATTACTCTATTCAGAGCATTCCAATGTTCCTCACTTGGATTACTGGTAAATCTGCTTAATTTGTTTACCGAGCACGCTAAGTATGATCTAGTACAATTTGTTATGTACATCAGACTTTTGATCACTTGTGAATACTCCAATTGAGCCACTGGCTCGCCTCGGTTTTCCTTAAGTGAGTACTTAAGTCAAGTGGAGTCTTCACTGGTTTTACATCAAGCATATTGAAACGTTTTAGAACAGATTCAATATAGTGAGTTTGTGACAACAGAAGTCCTTCGGTTATCCTAGACATTTTAATTCCTAGAATAACGTTAGCAACTCTCATATCCTTCATGTCAGTTTTTCGTCGACATCTTCTTTGTATTTAAGATGATGTCTCAAGTATTTTCCATGATTAGTATGTCATCCACATAAGAGATACTATTACATATGCATTGTGTGTGTTCTTGATATAGACACACTTGTCACACTCATTAATCTTAAAGCTATTAGCTAACATAACTTGATCAAATTTCAAGTGTCACTGTTTGGACGCTTGCTTAAGTCTATACAGGGACTTAATGAGTCTACAGACTTTAGACCTTTGCCCTGGAACCACAAAACCTTATGGTTGTTCCATATAGATTTCTTCCTCTAACTCATCATTCAGAAAAGCGGTCTTCACATCCATCTGGTGGATTTCCAGATTGTAGACTGCAGTAATTGCAACTAGAATCCTTATAGACGTGATTCTAGTTACTGGTGAGTAGGTGTCAAAAAAGTCAAAGCCTTCTTTTTGTCGATAGCCTTTTGCTACCAACCTGGCTTTGCACTTTTCGATAGATCTATTCTTTTTCCATTTCTTCTTAAAAATCCACTTGCACCCGAGTGATTTACTTCCTGGTGGAAGATCAACCAACTCCCAAGTGTGATTCTGAAGAATCGAGTCTATCTCACTGTTGATTGCCTCTTTCTAGAGCGGAGCTTCTGGGGTTGACATCGTCTCAGAAAAATTCCTTGATTATTTTCTACCATATAGGTTAGAAAATAAGGACCAAACAAAGTTGGTATTCTGGCACGCTTGCTTTGACGAATTTCCTCATTCACCTTGAGGAGTCGCCTCACGCACTCGCTTACCAGTTCTCGTTTCTTCTTCTTGTTTCGTGTCTTTCTTCGAAAAGACATCCTCGAAGAACACCGCGTTCCTACTCCATGACAACGTTTTCATGTATGTCAGGAACATCTGATTTGTGCACCACGAAACGATATACACTATTGTTTGTTGCATATCCGATGAAAATGCAATCAGCCGTTTTAGGCCCAATTTTAACTTGTCTTGGTTTATGTACAGCAACCTTAGCCCCACACTTTCAAATATTCGTAGCCTGGCTTGTAGCCTTTCCATAGCTCATACGAGGATTTATCCATCTGTTTGGATGGAATTCTATTCAAAATGATGTTAGCTGAGAGAACGGCTTCCCCCCACAAGTTTTGAGGTAAGCCCGAACTTATCAACATAGCATTCACCATCTCTTTCAGAGTTTGGTTTTTGCGTTCCGCAATACCGTTCGATTGAGGTGTATATGGTGCAGTCATTTCAAGTAATGCCTCGGTCTGAACAGAATTCATTAAGCGGTGCATCATATTCGCCACCTCTATCACTACGAATTGCTTTAATTCGTTTGTTTTGTTGATTCTCAACTACATTTTTATAGTCCTTGAAGGCATCAAGGGCCTCGTCTTTGCTACTTAGTAAGTAGACATAACAGTATCGCGTGCAATCGTCCATAAAAGTTACAAAATACTTTTTACCACCTCTCGTTTGCACCATCTTTAAGTCACACACGTCGGTGTGAATTAGATCCAAAGGTTCAGTGTTCCTTTCTATTAAATCAAATGGCGCTTTTGCCAACTTCGCTTCAACATATATTTGTTATTTTTCATTATCAAATTTTAATTTGGGTAACAAGTAAAAATTAACTGTACGTTGTAATGACTTATAATTCACATTTTCCAAACGAAAATGCCATAAACAAGAAGATTCAAGCATGTAAACAGAAGAGGAAGCATTCTCATTAGCCTCTGCGGGCAAATCTTTCTTTGGTACAATAGTGATGATATTTAATTTGAACATCCTATTAGTCAAGTACCCCTTCCCCAAATACATGTCATTCTTCGAAAGAATAACCTAATTGGATTCTAACACTAGTCTAAAGCCATGCATGACTAGAAGAGATCCAGATACCAAATTCTTCCGAATGTCGGGGACATGCAGCACATTCTGCAGAGTCAGACGCTTCTCTAAGGTTAGCTTCAGAACAACTTTGCCCTCGCCTTCAATCTTCAAATAGGCCGAGTTCCCCATGTAAAGCTGTTCATTGTTAGTATCCAGCCACCATTTGCGTATGTTCCCCACAGCATTGCACTCTGAGACCACCGCACAGAGGTTCAGATCATCTATAACATCGACGATGTTGGCCTTTGCCTTGGTCTGCTTCTTCTTGGGCTTTTTGCATTCATTGCTGACATGCCCCTGAATGCTACAGTTGTAGCATTTTCCAATGAACTTCTTGGCTATCTGCTTGCCTTTCTTGTTCACTCCGTGCTGGCCCTTCTTTTTCTTGGCCTTTGCAACATGGGCCTTGGCCTTACCAATGCTTGTTTGTGCTTTCGTTTAGATCTACGATTGTCTTCCTCTATGCGGAGTCGGACAATCAGATCTTTCAACGACATCTCATTTCGCTTGTGTTTGAGATAGCTTCTGAATTTCCTCCACGAAAGAGGTAGCTTCTCAATCACTGCAGTCACCACGAAAGATTCACTGAGCAACATGCCCCTCCTCTTCCATCTCGGCTACTAACGTTTGAAGTTCCTCAACTTGAGAAACAACAATGCGAGAGTTAGACATCTTGAAATCCAAGAATTTGCCGACAATAAACTTTTTAGTGACTGCATCTTCCGTACGTTATTTCCAATGCCTGCCACAGACCCTTTACGGTTTTGTACGTGCAGTACAGACCGTACAAGGAGTTGTCTAAGCACCCCAAAATATGGATCAAACAAAACATAATTGTTGAAGTTTCAGGCCTCAACAGAGAGTTGTAGTCCATAGATTGGGTCTGATCCTCCTCAAAACCCCCCACAGGCGGATCATCGGTCAGATATGAAGTCAGTCCCAAGGCAGTCAGAAAGAACAGCATCTTCTGCTGCCAACGTTTGAAGAAGCTCCCACTGAACTTCTCTGATTTCTCCACTTGGGCCACAGCAGGACCCTGTGCAGGAGCGTTCTTTGGCACCCCAGCATTTGGTGCCATAGGAGCAAAGCTGTGCACGTCTGCGCCTTGAACTGAGTTTTGAACTCGTGTTCTGCATTTAGTCTCTGGCGATCAAAAAAATAAAAAATCAGTGCAGAATCAAACAATAACGTCTTAAGAATTGTATGAAATAATTCAGAAAAATTGAATTCTGTACAGTATGGCCGACCTGGCGAGCTCAGAGTAGGCTGGACTGATCTGTAGAGTCTAGACAGTTCAGATGGTGCAACTCTGCGTTCTGAACAGTTAGCCGACCTGCCGACCTCGGCACCTCATCACAACAATCGAGAGTTGTGCTTTCAGCCGCTTCAGCCGAGAAGATCCCAACACGACAGAGCTGCAGAACAATGAATGTCCTCAGCCGAATAGCAGAGCTCAGCAAACAATGCCTCAGAACAACGAAGTTCTCAGCACAACAACAGAACTCAGCACCTAGCAGAGCTCAGCACACCAACACTATACCAGTGCTGCGTTCTTTCCACAGATAGCTGAGCTCGGCACACAGCAGAGCTCGGCCTCCGTAATAACCTACTCAGCTTAGCAGAGCAGAGATCCAAGATGAGTCCAGGACTCTGTCCTTCAGACGTTATTGCTCCGGTACACTGTGTCCAACCAGAGGAGCAACCATCTCCCAGGATACAACGGAGACCAGTTCAGACGTGCGACACTGCAGCGCTGAACTCTACAAACCTTTAAGAGTGTCCTCACCTTCTCGGCTACTGGAATGCAGAATGTTTGGGAAGAATGAAGATGCAGGAAGAGAGATTGCAGAGAATAGAAGAACTCGTGAGTTCTAAGTGTGTTCACAGAGAACAGCCTCGGCTAATATTTATAGGGAAATTCTGAAGTCAGCTCTTACAGTCGCTCCAATCTCGGCTGTAGAATAAGATACCGGCTCGGCCTGACCCGTTGGATCAGAACCGCACCGGGTCTGCCTCCCAGCCGTCAGATCAACTAACTGTTCGATCTGAGCCGTCAGATCATAACGACTTCAGGTCAGCTCGACCGACTAAATCTAAACAACCTTTTCAAATTTAACCGCCATCCTATCTCAACAACCTGGCGAGTTTGAAAATAAAAACCTCCACCCAGCTGACGAGATCCGACATGATACTACAGGACTCGGCCTGCAGTCTGCAGTGCTTAGTCCGGTCTGTAGTCCAGTCCATAACATGAGCCCTTCAAGTCGGCAGCTCAGTCGGCTACCTAGGCCCACGCCCAGGTCTGGGCCGAGCTGAGCTGACTTTCCCTTTACTTTGAGCATTAATTTCTCATTCACCCGGTATCGGAATCGAGTGATTCAAAAGTCTACAATTATCTACTTATCATGTAGATAATCAAGAACTCATTATTTTCCACTTAGCAATAGTGGAACTAATCGTAATGTTAGCTCAAAGTGCGTTGCTAACCACAATTTGCAACTTGGCCACAATTACAATATACTTCCTTTCCTCCAACACGAAGTACGCGGGTTGTATTTAAAATTTACCTCCGAACTTAATATATCCAAATATCACCGGATGAGATCTGAGGAGGAAGAATATGAGGTAGAATATGAGGCCTCCAATCACGCGACGCCACGTGTACAAAAGGACTTTTTTTAAAAAAGAAAAAAAAGTAAACAGCGGGCCCTTTTGTACACGTGGCGTCGCGTGATTGGAGGCCTCATATTCTACCTCATATTCTTCCTTCTCAGATCTCATCCGAAATATCACATGCCATGTTAAGCTCTTCAGGGGTCTTTTCAGGGTTGCGTGTCTTTTCTTACCTTTTAAATGTCTAAAAGGTCTTCTTAGGTCTTTTTTCTTTTGGGTTTGTAGTGTTTTTCTAATTTATTCTTATTTCTTTACGGATTTGGTAGGTCGACTTAAACACGACCCACCATACGCAGGTTAGTCTTAGGTTTGATTCGATTGTCATCTGAAATGCGTAAAGGCCAAACCCAAACATGCAAGAAGCATGTGCATGTCTTTTTGTTGTGTATTGCTGCTCTTACACTGAGTTGCACAGATGTTCTTTCCTACATTGCATATGCAAATCGAAGGTTGTGCTTCAAAGGTTAGATGCCTATGGAAGAGCCTACATCATGTTAAAATCCAATTTTTGTTTCACTCATATCTCAAGAGTAGAAATTTCTCAATTGGTTATCTCTTACTCAAGAAAGCTTCGAACTAGTGTTAGTAGAACGCTTGCCGTTAGAAACAGAGAAATTCTCTTTCCTTTACGATATCGCATGTGTGAACACTCAATAATAAGCTGGAACACATATAACTGACTTTCTAGTTTATATCCTTCTTTTAGTATAATAAATTATCATGACCTAAGCTCTAACTCGACCGAGTCTATGACTTGTTAGGTTTTTTTCGTCAACTTAACTTTTACATTTAACTTTTTTTTTCCTTTCTTCATGATACCCTAAAAATTTGCGTTACACTTGCACAATGTTTTATATACAATTTGCATAAATACAATTAATTACAACGCAGAAGCTTGCTAAATAACGTATCTCTTGCATACTATGCTTCATTTCGTCCTCCACACCGAAAATAATAAAAGATGGGCATTCCACGTGCTTGGGAGGAAAGCCTATATACATTCATCTAGTTTTCATGTTGCACATATAACACGTTCAAACATCATAACATGTTTCATACACTCATTCAATACTGGACTTGAACCTTACATTGTCATGCACCTGACTTCTTTTTATATTTTATTTTCTTTCGTGTTCTGGCTTTTCTTTGTTACTTTAACATTTTCATTTCTTTAGCTAGCTTTATATTTCTTTTATTTCTTTATTTCTTTTATCAAGATTAGTGGTTTCATTTCTACGCAGCTGTCAAGGATGGTCTTCCCATATATGCCCGGGATGTGGCCTTCTATATCAGGTTGGGATCTCCTCACCCCCACCTTCCTCACCCCTTTTGTGACCGCGCGACACGTGGCAACAAGGGGAGGTGCTGAAGCTAGATGAGGGTCACCTGCATCTAGCCTCACCACCTCCCCTTGCTACCACGTGTCGTGCGGTTACGCGTCACTGTACCCCCTGCGGTGGGGGGATCATATCCCTTCTATATCTGCCTGGGGGCCTTCTGATATGGAACCATTTAATCTTTTTTTTCTTTGACTCACATTTACTTTCATTCTATCTTTTAATTTTTTTTCCTCCTTGCATTTTCAATCCATTACTTAACCAACTACGTATAGCATACCACGGGATAAGATCTCCTCACCCACTTTTCTTCACCGCATGCGTCACCGTACGACACGTGACAGCAAAGGGGGGTGTGAGGGCTAGATGAGGGTCACCCGTATCTAGCCTCACCACCCACTTTGGTGCCACGTGTCGCGTGGTCAAGAGTGAGGTGAGGAAAAGTAGGGTGAAGAGATCTCATCCCGCATACAACAACTATCAATCAATCAAGTCAATCATTCTCCACGTATGAAATGTCTAGACAATAATGATATGTAAGATATAATTGTAATACTTACTTAATGTCTAAGGTCAAACTTAAATGTATCTAAACATACAAGTTCCTCAATGGACTTTTACTTTCTATCGGTCAACGACAACACATCTCACGGTTAATTATACATTATACTCAGCCATGCACTTCTATAACTTGCTTAATAGCTTGAAGATATTTGTTACTAAATGTAACTGTGCAACTCTTCAAATTTGCAATTTAAAAATGCTAAAACATCAAGACTAATAAATTACTAATACATAAGCAACAAAGTTTCTGCTAGACAAACAACATGAATGACAAGAAGTTTCTCAGAATTGTTGTTGCCGTTTGCCTAATATCCAAATACCACCACACGTTGAGGGCTACAAGGAATTCTTCCAGCATACAAGTATAACATGTATTTGACTAACCGAGACATCACATATTTGTCATGGTATATCTCTATTTTATTCATTCATCATCATATCAACTAAAATCTGATATACATAAAACATATATATAGAGATGAAATCTAAACATAAAAAGGTATGGTTTTCCTTGTTGCCAGATGCTCAAATACTACTAGAAAACTTTCTTTTCCTCTTCCTTTTCCTCTCCTTCCACTATGCTCTACCGAGCTCTTCTTCCCTTTTGTTATCTTTGTTTCCCCTCTACAAGCGAATGGGATCTCCTGACCCCCCATGTGGGGGGGGTGGGGGGTATAGGGGTGGGGGTGGGGGGGGGTAAGGGTGGGGTAACAAAGGACAGCCACGTGGCAGTCCCTGGGGGTGGTGAGGCTGGATGGGGGTCACTCCCACTCACCCTCACCACCTCCCTGATATCACGTGTCGAGCGGTCACAAGGGGATGAGAGAGAAGACGGTCAGGGGATCCAGACCCCTCTACAAGTGTGGGTATACAAGGTAAAACCGGATAAGAAATAAGGTATTTAGTAAAAGGTTAAGGGTGGTTAGTATAACAGATAAGATAAAGAAGATGTGACTGAGATGATTTGGATATGTCAAGAAGAGACAGACAAAGTCGTCTGCCAGAGCAGTTGAAAGCCTCATTGTAGAGGAAAAGATGAGTAAATACAGGCCCAAACTAACTTGGGATGGGCAGATATTAGGTATGAACTACTAGATTTACATATCTCTAAGAACATGCCCCAGGATTGGAGTTCATGGAGGCATACGATTGAGGCTAAGGAGGTTTAGACGGGATATAGGGGCATTTAGAGTATAGGGCTTAGATACTCTCTGCAATTTAGGTTGACTTTCCACTTTTTTGTTTTTGTCTTTTTCTTTCATTAGTTGTGTATATGCAAGTTTATGGATATTTTATCATCTAAAGCTTTTTTCTGTTTACTAAATCCCTCTACTAGTACACTAGCATATCATATTTTATTATTTTTTGTCATCTATGCAGATATATATAGAGATGAAGCTCTCACTGGAAACAAGCTCTCTATCCATTAGGATGGAGTTATTGTTGGCCTGATTCTCACATTAACCAGAACCGATCGCGGTTACCTCTTTAGAAAAATAAGTAAATAATGTTTTTATTGCCAAATTGTCCTCGTAACTAATTTTTTAAATTTCTATATCTTTACATAAATAGTCCATATAATCGACTTTGGAGTTTATATACACTGAAGCTGATGTACTATTTTTCACGTATTAGTATAGATGTCTATATTTTAAATATTAGACATATATTTATCCTTTAAAATAATTCATTTAGAATGTCGATTACCGCTTACAGATAATTGTCACTTTCGAAAAGTAAAGTCATCATTTATTGCAACCAAATAGGTTTGACTTAACACTTATATGTGACGGAAATTTAAAACGAAAAAGAAAGAGAAAAGTATAAAGGTAATAGATCAGCTCCTGAAACTGGTTTGCAAACAAAGCCTGAATTTTAGCATTTACACATCCACTAAAGACTACACTATTCTCCTGCGTTTGCGTATGGTCTAAGGAGATACCGGATCGCTTCGCGATCTGATATACGCAGTCTTATCCTACATTTTGTACAACATACTGTTTTCACGACTTAAACTCGTGGCTTCAAGATTACAAAGCATCAACCTTGTAAAATAACTTTATGTTTCCCCTTTAAAAACAATAGTTTACTGACCACTGAAAAGTGCCAAAATTACGTATCTCTAACACCGAAGATGATATTATAATTTAACATCCTAATAGATAGAAGTAATTATAATTATTTGTATTCCATAAAATTAGGGATATACTGGATATGTGTTGTTGTTGTTTTTTTCCTTTCTTGAGGGAACAGTCATACACACTTAGTATACATTAAATTATGAAGTTTCAGTTAATTGATTAGCTTGGATAGGAAAGCAGATTTCTATCCGTTGGCCAAGATCCAATGGGAAATTTTGACTATTTCAATGACTATAAAGTTTCAAGTCAAACGTTGACAGTTTGTTGTATACTTTTCTGTCGAATGTATAGATATACTTGTATGTAGATATGCATGTTTGGACGTATGCAATTGTGCATGACTATGCATGCTTCTACATACATAGTAGCATATGAGCATGTTATACTTATATGTTACGTATATATGCATGTCTAGTTGTATGTATGTAGGTGCTTACTCACATGTAGGGGGGGGGGGACTTTTTATATAATTATTTTTCTAAACCAAGGTTTCCATTTATTATGGAGTCAATGACACACTTTTCCTTAACTTTAGAATATGGAAATAAAAAAAAATGGCTCACTAAATTGGCTGCGCTTCTATATGTGATGAAGTAGCAGTTGATCGATACAGCTTGACGTAATTTCATTATGACTCATCGGTAAACAACCTCTATGTGTTTCCAACATATGGGTATGGTTACGTACATCCGACCTTCCATACCCCGCCACAAGCGGAAGCCTCTAAGGGTATGGGAATGTTGTATTTTTCTAAACCAAGAAAGACATACTTCGATCATGACTATGGATATGCATACAAAACAACAATCATACCCATTATATTACAACGACAACAAAAGATATCGCTAGAAATATACATAAATAATGTGAAGAAGAAGGACCACCCAGACCATAATCCTTGAGGAACTGCGTAACAAAATAAATAAAATAAAAAAAATAACCCTTGAAGCTGCCTAGACTAGCATACTTTTTAAATTAGCAACATATTCCAACGGCACCGCATCTATAATGTCTAGCTTCTCCTGAGATTTGGACTAGAATTTTGATATTTATTTCATTATTTCTTTAACAATATGGACACATTTTGTTTATAAAATTTCAGGATTATAACATCACAGATATGCTATGAATGTTTATTCAAGTGCACGCAACGTACTTACTAAATTTAGCCATAATAGAAATTAGGATACATGAACCTAGTGGAGTAGCATTTGATCGATACAGCTTGACGCAATTTCCATTATGAGTCATCGAGAAACAAACTCTGTGTGTTTTAACGCGTGGATATGGTTGCGTACATCCGATCCCTCCATATCCTGCTATAAACGGAAACTTCTAAAGCAATGAGGTAATATTGTTGTTGTTAAACCTAGTGGATTAACTAGCCTGCGTTCACTTTGATGTAGCATGTGTGAATTCATGATTTGGAATTCAAAATACAATCTTTGTAACAATAGTTGTATCATATAATGGATAAAATGAAGTTAACTCAACATTATTTAATTTCCTATATCAAAGACATGCTGAAACTAGATTCAACATTAGGTGTACATGAAATTTCATTCATAATTTCCAGATATTTGTCTATCTTTCTAACTCCATACAGTGTTGGGAGTTTACTCACAAAAAGCCCATAAGCATGTGTTCATATATTAAAATAATCCATCTTACATAAGACCTCTAATTTAAGCATAAGATGAATTACACAACATTGTGTAGCAACTTTCACATAAACATATTCACTGTTAGAATATCATAACATTGTGTATGTACATACTACTCTCCTACTGGAAAAATTATCACCATTTTTGTCCTGAAAAAGTTTTTACTATACTCCAGGAGTAACTTATAGGATGTCCACTAGAGTTACAGAAATTTTATTGTGGTCATTGATCAACTAGTGGCTCAATAAAATGATGACAAATAAGTTTCATCTACATGAAAGCAATGGAGTGATTGACAAAAACAAGGAGACCATAAATTTTCTATACATTTTATTGGTCAATGACCAACTAATCATAGTTGGTCTTTGAGCATTGTAAAATTTGTGCTAGAGTTATTCATGGGATGAGATGATCAAACTATCCAACACAATGCAATCCTCCCATCATACTTCCTAGCCCATTTACTGGGTTGAAAATGGCCCATGGGCTTCTGTCCTATTGGTTGATAACGCTAATGATAATTAATACGGGTATCAAACAGGTCGTGTATCGTGTTTCGTATTTTGTGTTTTTCGGATTTCGTGTATCAAAGTGTTATACCCATACCTTACCCATTTGCTTCGCGTGTATGGATGTAGATACCCAAACCCGTACATATCAGGTTTCGTGTCGTGTATCGTGTATACCCACGAACTTGACAAGTACAAATATTTCAAGTCGTGTACGGGTCATTTCATGTTTTTTCAGATATTTTCAGATTTCGTGTATTTTTCAGATTTCATGTACTTAAACGACTACTGTTATAATGTATGAAACAACAATAAGTACATAATCAAATGTTAAGATTAGCAAAGGGGGAAATGGGATTTTGAGTTGGGAATGAGGATTAGGATTTTGGGAATGGCGGAAGGGGGTAACTGCGAAAGGGATTAGCGATTAGGTTAGTATTTTTTAGAGGAAATTTATTTTTTTACTTTATTAATTATAAATTTTTATTTAAAATATATTTTTAATTTTTCAGGTATTTCGAGTATAAACAGGTAACCCGCGGTTATACCCGAACACGACCCGTCTTTAGCGGGTATCTTTCAGGTCTTACCCGATTTGTACATTAAACCCGTCAAGGTCATACTCATACCGCGAAAATCGTGTCAGGTTCAGATCGTGTTTTCAGTCGTGTCTGAAATTGCCACCCCTAATAATTAATTGTGTAACCACACGTTTTTTTTTTTTTGGCTTCTGAATCATATGCCACAGCGGTTCCATTCAGCACGTAGAACTCTCCATTTTCAAACCACATTCCATATTTAAAGAACACATCCGCTTTTGAAACCCACTTTTTTCTCATCCTACGTGTCACCACGCGACACGTGCCAGTAGGAGTGGGTGGTGAGGCTAGATGTGGATCACCCTCATCTAGCCTCACCACCCACCCCTACTGCCACGTGTCGCGCGGTGACGCATGGGGTGAGGGATTTGGGTTGAGGGGATCCTAATCCTTGAAGACGGACCTTGGAGAAACTGGCAAGTTTGCAGTTTTGCAACCGTGAGGTCACGGGTTCGAACTGTTGAAACAGCCTCTTACACAAAGTGTAGGGTAAGGCTGAATACATCAAATCGAAAAGCGATCCGGCCTCTCCCCAGACCCTGGTCTAACGCTGTAACCTAGTGTAATGAAAACGTCCATTATCCGCTTTCAATATAAAAGTGACCACATAAATAAGTCCTTGAACAGAAGAAAAGGAAAACCGATGAACCGAGGTAGTGTAGTAGAATCCTTTGTAGAATAAGATGCCACCTTGAATCAATCGAAAACGAGGGTGTACATATAAAAGAATATTGGTGGTATAAGAGCCTCCGTTCGAAAATTTGGCATGTCAATACTGGGAAAAATGCAAGCTAAAGATACATTAATTGCTAGGAAGAATCTGATTCTAAGATTTATAATTGCTTAAAGAAAACATGTATATTCTTTGTTACATGCTCAAAGGGATCAGGACATGACAAAACAGAAAAATGTGGTGGTTGTGTCATCACGAGAAAGCGTCCAGAAGCGAAAAAAAAATGTGTGTGTGTGGGGGGGGGGGGGAGGGGGCTTCCTGGTCATTCCTTATATAAAACCTCATGGTTCAGTTGGAGAGGTTTGAGTGCAAATGTCCAAGAAGGCAAGACCACTCTTTGGATATTAAGAAAACAAAGGTTTGGGATAACATCACCCTTTCTTCCTTCATCTCTCTTTTCACCGTCCATCATGTGACTTTGGTAAAAATAAAGAAAAATCATCTCCTCTCCCACGGGCCCAGCCTTTAAATAAGAAAAATTTCTATTTCACTCCCCCACCATTTCCCTTCTCTCTCTTCTTTCCCTCACCCCCCCCCCCCCTTCCCCGGCCGACCACTCCTCTCCTCTCCTTTTCCCCCCCCACCCCCCTCTTTTTCTCTTCCCTTCCTCTCCTCTTTTCTCCCTCTCTCCCTCCTCTCTTCTCCTCTTTTCCTCCCTCCCTCCACGAGATGATTAGCCTTTGATTTCAGATATTGTGCATGATCTTTCAACTTCAGCTTATGATGGCTACTTTAATTGCAACATGTGCTGCAAGACAATACGAAATATGTATATTGTGTTTTGAAGTCCTTACGTTTTGTTTATTGTCCTTATCATTTATAACATTATCGATTTTCTTCCCACACATAGTTTCTTCCCTTGTAGAAAGGAAGAAGAAGGAAAGGGAAGGGGGGGAGGGCGACGGGAGGAAGAAAAAGAGGAGAGGAGAGGAGGCAAAGAGGAAGAAAAATAGGAGAGGAGAGGAAGGGGCGGCCGGGGGAGGGAGGGAAGGGGGAGGACAACGGCAAGGGGGCGGGCGATAGGAAGGAAAGAAGAGAGAGAAGGAAAGTATGGGGGAGAGGGTATTTGAGGGAGGGAGAGAAGTAAAAAAATTATTTAAGGGCTGGACACGTGGGAGGGAGGATTTTTTTTTACCAATGTCACGTGATGGGTGGTGAAAAGAGAAGGTGAGAGAAAATGAGGTAATGTGATCTCATCTAAAAAAACAAAGTAAAAGCAAGGAAATAGAACATAAAGGTTTCTCCTCCGGAAATTTGAAAAGTTCTTTTCCTCCGATGCCTACAGAGCAAAAGCAAGGAAACATAACATGAAGGTTTCTCCTCTGGAAATTTGAAAAGTTATTTTCCTCCAATGCCTAACACTCAGATTGTCAGACCAGTCAAAAAATCCCATCCCACCCTATGAACGCTTGACCATGGTTTTTTTTTTTTTTTTTGGGGGGGGGGGGGGGGGGGGGGGGGGGATTAAAAACTAAAGGTTTTTGTGATGGAGAAATTCAACCAAATTAGTTGATGCTTTAATATTTAAATGACGTGTTATTTATTGTAAGTTGAACCTACATGCACACATGTATGTTTATGCACGAGTGTGTATTCCTTTTGTTCCCTTCCCTTTTGGAGATTGGGCTTTTTGGGCCGGAGGGGGGCATGGGTGCTGTATTGTTGAAGCATATGAATGCTCTAACACTAGTGGTGTGGATGAGAGAGAAAATGAGAACCCCTGGCATATTTACTTTGTTACATCTTGTGAGAGGGTTCTGCATAATTTCATCTTTCTTGGTTTTGGTGGTGCATATTTTCTTCTTGACCTATCTATCCTACAATGCCTACAACAAATAACAATTTCCTCCTCCACTTTTGATGATACACTGATTTTCTTTGACAACTTCTCTACTCAAAAATGTTTCTTTCACTCATAGCACCAAAGATTCTACCATGCAATGAACCTGGTAAATCACAGGAAATCTTCATCCTGCTCAGTATTCAAAAATTATCCCCAGGTAAATCTGAGATTTCACATTCAGTATGTCCCTCTTGTTTTCCTGGACAAGATCCTTCAACAAACTGATTCAGAGGTTCTCTCTTCTCTTGTTCTGGATCAGAACCTTCACAACTCCAATGCTGATCAATCGGATGCCGGCGCTGAATGGATTCAGAACTAACTGGGATCCTAAGATATTGATTCTGCAAACTACTGCCACCTAGGTCCTCATCTGTGTCTGTTTTCTCACTGTCAGAAAGTTTGGATACTACCCCCATCTGGGCATCGAGAAAAGGCACACATTGATCAGATTGTTGTTCAGGCTCAGCGGAGGCGGTACCTTGGGAGCTAACTCCTGCAGCTGGATTATATGATTCTAGAAAAAAAAATGCTTGTCAGTCACTTGAGTTAAGCAAATATAATCAGGATCCATTAGGTTTATAAGCAACAAATAGTCACCTGGTTCTTGCAAGGTTATTTTGTGGCTATTGCACAAGTGTTTCTTCAGCCATACACTTCCAGGAAACACCATCAGGTTAATTTTGCTAAGACTTCGTTTCTCGTTATCTTCCAGCGGTGTAAACCCAAAACCCTTTGTCCATGTCTCCACTAGATCAGGAATGGCAGATATTACAAGCATTTTGACCTTAAGAGACTTGAGCATCTGCATTGAAAATTAAATTGACTAGTTATAGCAGAAAGTGATTACATGTTCATGATTTTGTGTCTGAAACAATGTAAAGACTATCCTCACCTAATGTCCTCTCTCTAGTTAATTACTATCATATCAGTCAGCAGGCTGGTGAAAGGTACAAAAACTGATACAGCAACTTACCAGAAAAACAACTTCACATGCTCCTAACAACATTTCTTCACATATGAACAACAGGGGCGGGGGGGGGGGGGGGGGGGGGGGGTTCTTCCTGGTAGGAGATGTACTTTGGATGCTGGTAAAAGAAAGAACCTCCACTAAGAAAAGACGTCAGATTTTCATTCTCATCCTCCTCCACATCATTATGCCAGATGGAAAAATAAAAAAATAAAAAAAAAGGATTTGCAATGAGGTTCAGCAAAAGTATCTTTACCAATTCAATGGAATCCATAAGGCGACGGCACATTCCTTGACGGCGATATTTGCTACATGTTGCTATCAGGGGCAGCTCTGCAACTGTCACACCATGGATCCTGAAAGAAAAAAAATTTGAAAACCACATTTCAGATGTCTAAGATATAGAAGAAACTCTTCACTAAAATACAACAAAAACACCACCACTGAAGCCTTTTTTTCCCACTAGATGGAGTAAGCTAAAACTCTTCACAAAAATACCATTCAAAATATTCGCTAGGTGGGACTGCTGAAAGGCCAAAAGAAATAGAAAAGGAAAACAATCGTAGCAACAGAAATGAGTCGATAAAAAAGGGAGCTTAGGGGTGGGACGCTAGAAAAGGATCAAAGAATTCATGGCCGCCATTGCAACTTCCACCAACTCGAAACACCAAAACTATTGCCTTTGAGTAAAATGTATTGGGAATTTTATCAGCAATTTCTCGTAGAATGTCTTCCATTAAATGCTATGAAGCTTTTGTTACTCTTTTCTTCTACTCCTGTAGTACAATGGACAAGAAAGTCTGGAAGATGATCATAGCACCATCAAGCAGAAACTCAGTGACTTAAAAGAGCTACTGAAAGATGTGAGAGGCGACCTAATTATAGCATCATAAGTTGACTGCAACAACTGTGCACAACCAACAGGAAGTGTCACATACCTGATTGATGCCACAGATATCAAGATGTCATTTTTCTCCAAAATTACAGTGTAAAAACCCTGATAATTGAGTCGAGCAAATTGTGACCTGCCAAACACGAAATAAAATGTGAAGAAAACTTGAAGATTTTATTAATCATCAAGATAGCATGCATGTACAAGTGTCTCTCCTTATATAGGAGTAGTTTACAAAGTCTCCAACTACTAAAATTTTTCTAACGGCTAATAGGAGAGAGACTAATATATTCCAACTATTGCTGGAATTGTTTATTCAATCTACTATTTTCAGTAATGTATCTTAGTGTATTTGTGTCCTGTATTTGAATATACGTGTATGCGTTCTGAATGCTTATGTACTTATACATTTACAGTGTATCAGTGTGTGTGTGGGGTATAAATTAATAGTGTATTTCTACACTCCTGTATATATTTATACAACAAAGCTTGACTACAAGATTCTAAAATGCCTTGGTTGACAATGATTTAGTTAAAATGTCATCAATTTATTATCTGGTTGATACGTGCTTGATGATAATGGTTTGACCCTCAATCTTTTCTCTTATAATTTATAAAGTGTCTATCAATCTCTACATATTTGGAATTGTCATTCTGAACTAGATTTTTTGCCATTTGATAGCTGATACTTTGTCACAGTTGGATAGGTGAGGATATACCATGGACCATGTCCTTCATCACCCTCAGAATCCACAAGCCTTCGCACAATCTCAAAGGCAAAACCCTCAATTTTGTTTCTGTATTGCTCCTGGGCACAACTATTTACTTCTTGTTGCTTTAAGTAACTATGTTGCCCCACAGAAAAGTTTCGTACCTTGTTATTGATCTCATGTCTACCCTTGAATTAGCCCAATCTGTATCCATGAGGATTTGAAGGCTTCTATCTTCATTTTTTCTGAAATGTAGCCTCTCTCCTAAAGTAGTCTTTAAGTGTCTAAGAATTCTCAATGCATCTTTAAGATGTTCATTAGTAGGATTGTGCATAAATTGACTTACAAAACTCACTGCATAGCAAATATCAGGCCTAGTGTGTGATAAGTAAATCAAATTTTCAATTAGTTTTTGATAACTACGTCTGTCTATAGGTGTGTTATCCCATTGATTCCTGCGTTTGTGACCAGGTTCAATAGGGGTAAGGATTGGTTTACAATCAAGCAATATCAGTCTCCTGTAAAAGATCCAATGTGAACTTTTTTTTTTTTTTTTTGCAATGCTCATTCCTTGTTTGTTTCTTCCCACTTCCATGTCTAAGAAGTATATAAGATGTCATAAATCTTTAGGTTCAAACTCCTGAGATAACTGTTTCTTTATTTTTTCTATCCCTAGAATATCATTTTCAATGATTATTATATCATCTATATACACTACTAATATAGTAACACTCCAGTACCAATTTTGAACAGCGTGTGATCAATGTGAGTTTGTATGAAACCAAGAGTTAAAACTACTTTAGTAAACTTGTTAAATCACACTCTAGGTGATTGTTTTTGCCAATAAAGAGGCTTTTTCAGTTTGCTTATATGATGTTTATCACTGTCATTGATAAAACCAGGAGGTATTTTCATATATATTTGCTCTTGTAGATCTCTATTTAGAAAAACATTCTTGATATCCAACTGGAACAAAATTCTAGTCTAGGTTGACAGCTATTGTGAATAAGATTCTTTTAGTATTTAACTTAGCATCATGTGCAAAGGTTTTTAGGTAATTTACTCCATATGTTTGTTTGAACCCTTTTGCAACCAACCTACCCTTGAACCTGTTTATTGTGCCATTGGTATTATATTTGACAGAGAACACCCATTTACAGTCTGTTGGCTTAGTGTTCTTTTGTTCAGGGCCTTAATTCCCAAGTTCTGTTCTTGGTTAATGCCTCTACTTCTTTATAAACTTACTTAATGCCTCGTAATATCTATAGGTATAGTTAGATTGTCTATTGCACTAGTGAAAACTTTGAAATATAAACTGAGTTTTAAGTAAGACAAAAAATTATATAGAGGATGTTTTGTGCATTCTCTTAGTCCGTTTCTAAGGGCAATCTATCATCACCTCTATCTCAAATTGTTTTTATACTGCTCAGTCTCCTTAGAGGGTTGAATGCCTTCAGTATTTACTCTTTTCCTAGTATATACTTATGTTATAGGTAGATTGGCCCTAGTTTTATGATGTTCACCTTCTGAATTGTCTGAAGATTCTTTGTATGTACTATCCTCTTAACTTTGTTCTACTAGTCTAGTATCATTTCCTAGCATAGATGATATATCAATAATGCTCCAGTAGCTATTTTGTTAAGACTCACCATTTCTTCTTTTTGTGTCTATGGGATACTAGGCATATTCCTCAACAACTTTTACATTAAGGGTAACATGCATTTTTCTAGTAAGAAGACAGTAGATTTAATCCCTTTTGCGACCTTGAATATCCTAAATATATACACTTGGTAGACCTATAATCAAGTTTACCGCTAAAATATGGATGAACATAGATATAGGTAGGTTTTTTAAAAAACTTAAGAAACAAAATTGAGAGTTCTGAGTATGAGGATAACGATTCATTAAAACTTGTCGAGGAATCTTAAATGATAGAACTCTAGAAGACATTTTATTAATCAAGTATGTAGCAGTAAGTAGAGCTTCACCGTAATAATACTTTGGGACATTTACTGATAACATAATAGTTCTAGTTACTTCTAATAATGCCTATTTTTCCTCTCTGCTATGCTATTTTGCAGTGAAGTGTAGGTGCATGCAGTCTGATGGCGTATACTTTTTTCATTCATGAAGTCTTTCACTGTTTTGTCTAGGTATTAATAATCATTATCTGACCTTAAAGACTTAATCGTAACGCCAACTGAGTTCTAACCAGAGTCAAAGTTTTTTAAGATATGTACTGCTTCAGTTTTGTGTTTCATACGATATACCTAGTAATTCTAGTGTGATCATCCACAAATGTTATGAACTATTTAGCACCATTGATATTAGTTACCGTAGATAGTCATCAAATGTCAGAATGTATTACGTTAAATGGTGTTCTAAGTGTGTAACTCTTAGCAAGATAGCTTTTGTTTGTTTGACCAACTGACATACTTCATAACCAAGAGCTTTTAATCAACTTTCATATATAAATCTGGCATAAGCCGTTTCGAACGCACAAAATTAAAGTGTCATAATCTCTTACGCCAAAGGAAAATCTGATTAGCATCTACTTTTAAACTGGTACAAGAATAAAAGCTGATGTGCCCTCACTTTTTCTGATATGTTGGGTGCTTCGGCTTGAAAAAGATAAAGCCCATTTAGATTCTTAGCACTGGCAATCTTCTCCGTCATAAAAATTCCCAGAAAATAGGAGATAATTGCACCTGGTATCCATACTTGTCTACGAAATTTTAAGTAGCATCCAAACTTTCAATTAACTCACTTAGCATCCATACTTATAGGGGAAATAGACACCTGACATCCATGCTGACGTCATAAAGGCAATTTGCATTTATTTTTTAAAATTTTATATAAAAATAATTCAAAAATAAAAAGAAAAACCACACCCCCACACCCCACTCCCACCCCACCCCACCCCACCCCACCCCAACCATCGACCTCCCTCCCCCATCTTCATCTTCTTCCTCCATCTCCATCTTCATCCTCCCCTATGAATCTACATTTCCTCCATCTTCATCTCATCTTATTCCTCCATCTTCATCTTCATCTTCTTCATCTCTTCACAATCTGAGTTCTGTTTCCATTCTTTAACATTGTTTCTTCATATACTAGGAATCTACATAATCTATATCTATAAAATAGCCAAAGCTTTCCCCCTCCCCCTGAATCCCTCGGCAGCAACAGATTTCCCAGCAAATTGGCAGCGTTGCTGCCCTTCTCACCCCCACAAACAAGCCGTGGCAGCCCCAGCAAACAAAATAGAAATCCACAACACCAACCACATATATTGGTGCCAAATTCATTGCAGCAGCAACTTTAATTCTTTATTTTATTCAATTGGCAGCAACAAGCCAACAACTTGCTCTATTTCTTTTCTTCAATTGGCAACAACGATTCCTTATGAAGAAAGAAAGGTTACGAATTCAACCCCAATTCAATCCGCGGTATAGGATGGGGGAGGGAGGTCGATGGTTGATAGAGGAAGAAGATGAAGATGGGGGAGGGAGGTCGATGGTTGGGGTGGGGGTGGGGGTGGGGGTGGGGGTGCGTGGGTGTGGGGTTTTTCTTTTTATTTTTGGATTATTTTTTTTATAAACTTTTAAAAAATAAATACAAATTGCCTTTATGATGTCAGCATGGATGCCAGGTGTTTATTTCCCCTATAAGTATGGATGCTAAGTGAGTTTATTGAAAGTTTGGATGCTACTTAAAATTTCGTGGACAATTATGGATATCAGGTGCAATTAACTCCAGAAAATAGCACTTAGAGTGTGAGAATTATGCAGTACGGTAGTTATCTCTGGTTATTTTTCCTGTCGAGATCAAATTAAAACTATTTTTTTTAGTAGGAAGATCAAATTAAAATAATTTGTGACACATACAGAAAATTGTATAAATATAGTTGTTCTATTAGCTTAACTGATTATTTTCCCAATACTTGTAAGTTTATTCCATTTGCTATCTTAACAGATTTAAGAGTAGTGAAAATTTCATAATCAAACAGTAAATTCTGATTATTAGTCATATGATCAGATGGTCTTGAGTCTATAATCCACGTGGTAAACTTACACTCTTGTTTGTTACCTGTATTTGCCATTGTAGCTTGAAAAGGTATGGAATTGCTTGTCATCTGGTGATTTAGGAGCTGAAGAAAAGTTTTAATTTGGCTTCGTCCTAGCAATGAGGCGGTTCCAGATGTTTGTTAGGTTGTCATTGCTTACCGTGTTATCCACCTACTGTTGTAGTCAGCTATCTCTTCAAGAATTGTTGAACTGTCTTTGAGGAGGCTTCTTTGGTTCATCTATGGATGAAATCTCCAACAGGTATTCACTGTATGGCCAATTTTCCTACGATGCTTGCAGTATGATTTGTCATTTATATATTTTTGGTTACTGGAGTAGCAACCTTTGGAGTTGAGAAGGAAATGTTGGTTTATGATCCAACCAGTTCCTTTCCAACTACAAGTGTTGATTCTTCAGTAACTAAGGTAGGAGAGATTCATCATAAGTTTTATCCTGCTTTCTTCATGTCTAATTTCTAAAAAAGTAGTAGTTAAATTTGCTAGAGGTTTAATACTTGATACTCTGCTTCCAATAGCATCAAAGTCCTTATGAAGGCCAGTTAAAAATCTAGACACTCGAATTGTCTCTGTGATATATTTAAATAAGTGATTATCTACTTGGTTGGACCAGAGGTGGATCTCAAAGATGTCAATCTACTACCAGATTTTGGTCAGCTAAAAATAGCACTTTCTAACAGGTAAGTCCCTTTGTTTGATATCTTGAAGTTGGCTTCTAATTCATAGAGCTCTGAGATGTTATCATTTTTGGAGTATATCTCTGTTGCTGCAATCCACATTTCTGCAGCATTGGAGTATAATATAAAGTTGTCATTGGTTTCTAAGGTCATTGACCCTATTAACCATGACATTATCATTGAGTTTTCAGATTTCCAAGTCCTAAATTTAGGGAATCACTATATCTCCATAAAGGTAGTTCTCTTTACCTCTTCTAGTTAACATTTCAACAGTTCTACTCCATGATAGATAATTGTTTCCAGTTAACTTATGATTTGTAATCATAACTGGTGCACCTTCAGAGGAGGTGGAATTGGCATTAGAATTTGCCCCGGGTTTGTACCGGGTGGAAGTTTCTCCAGTTTCAATTGGTTCCGTAGTTGAAGCTATTTAGAATGATTTTTACTGGAACATTATAGACTAAACTAAGAATAAAGCTCTAATGAAGAAACTTGAAGTTTTATTAATCATCAAGATAGCATGCATATACAAGTGTTACTCCATATATAGAAGTGGTTTACAAAACCCCCAATGGCTGAAAACTTTCTAACGGCTAATAGGAGAGAGACTATAATGGTTATATTCCAACTATTGCTAGAATTGTTTATTCAATCTACTATTACTGAAATAGTAATATATCCTAGTGTATTTGTGTTCTATATTTAAATATACATGTGTATGTATTCTGTATGTGTATGTACATATATATCTACAGTGTATCAGTGTGTGTATAGTATATATTTACAGTATTTCTACAAAATGAGATACAAGCAAGCTCCTGTTGTTTCAAATTAGAAACGGCAAGTGAGACATTGCACGTAATTTGTGATCTAGTGATATAACATAACAGCCATGCTGATATAAAGCACCAGTTCAGTAGCATGAAACAAAGGCGAAAAAACCAAACATCTACTCTTCCATCCATATTGTAGGAGGATAGGAGACTGGTTTGCTGTACAAACGATCCTGCACCAAGCTGTGCAAAGATCCCGAAGAAAAAGAGGGGGGAAAACAATAATTATGTACAGGAAAAAAGAACTTACCCCCAATTATATACCACATGAGGTATCATGTCTATGCCTGTTCTTGGATCCACCATGGGGAGAAAGCATTCTTCCATTAAAGTAAGGGAAACAGCCAATTTTGCATTGCACTCAGCCTTTAGTGTGACAAATCGTTGAGAAGAATGAACTTTCTGATCACCATGAATGCACTTCAAAAGCGTCCAACACAAACCATCAGAGAGGAGATTTCTGGTCCCGATTTGTGATAGTAGACCCAAGTACACCTAAATCGGAGATTAATTTCAACCTCTGAAAGCTTTCAAAATATTTACTTTCATAGAGAAAGAGCTGGAAACGGAGTCAAGCAGATGCTTGACGTGGCGTGTCCTTGTTAATGCCTATTTAGCTCAATGCTTCAATACTACTACAGACACAAGGTAACAACCTGGTCTAAAAGAATAGCATGATTGATAAAAAAAACTTGAGACTATTTCCCTTTGTTGAAACCAGTAATCTACTTATCAACATTACAGATTCCAGGATGACAATCTTATTTTGAATGGATTTAGGCTACGACTCAAAAAACCATAAAAAAAGGGAAAGAAAAATGATTGATCTTATATAGCCAACCCCACATAATGGGAAAAAGGCTAGAGTATTGTTGTCGTTGTTGGAAGACTAGAACAAGAATAAAACTGCTTATGAAGTTCGCCAGTAAAATGTCAAGAAATTTTGGATTGTTTATCATCTGGGACATTTATCATTTCTTTGAACTTCTGGATAGTTTTCAACCAAACTGGCTCAAGAAATACAATACTTACTTCTTGGCAGCTTTTGTCACAGAACCAGGTATCAGAAGCCACTTCGCTTTCTACACTTTCTTCTTCCACGCACTCCAGATGATCTTTAAGATAGCAGCCAAACAATCAGAATCCAGAAGCAGAGCAGCAAATTTAGAATTAAGATAAAATATCACCCAAGAGCACCTTTGACTAGGTCCCTTGAGAAGGGGAAAGAAGGAATGGCGGTCTTCAATATAAAAAGCTTCTGGTTACTTTATTAGTTCAAGCATGCTGCTAAGGAAGGAACCGTCCAAGACCATTGACAGATAATATCAAGATGAAGAGAATAGGCACAACCAAAAAAAAAAAAAAAAAAAGATACTCTCTTTGTCCCAACATATAAGTGTATGTTAATGTGAGCACAAAGTTTTACTAAACTTGATCAACCAAAAACAGATCAGCAAAAATTACTTTTATTTCCATCTATACCCTTCCCTCCCTGCCTTGAGTATGAATCCAATTTTGTCTTTAATTATTGCATAAGTTCCTCCATTCATAAATACATAGAAGCTAATATTACAGCAAATTGAAAGATGAACCAATAGAGTTGATAGATGAGTAAATGTGCTAAGCAAATTTTTCTCCAGCATTTCTGTTTCTTATCTTTTTCATCATGTTCTTCTACTTATTGTTTTTATTTTTATTTTTGGGTCTCGGTAGCAGGACTTTGGCGCTAAAAAATTGAAATAGAATCACGTTTGAAGATTCCAAAAGATGATTTAAACTGATAAGCAGTAAAGCGACACTTTCAGAAAATTTTACTTATAAAATTCAGGAGCCAGATTACAGATTTTCTTCCGTTAATTGCCCTAATCATCTTCCTCGCCTTTTTCCATGGTCAATCCAGTTTCCGGTTCTAAGCTCTATCTATTCTAAATGTCAGGAATTCCAAATCTACGTTTTCATCTCAAACCAATTTGATTGCATTAAGTGCCTGATTTCCCCACAAGTTAAATTTTCCCCTTCTCCAAATCCACTTTTCACTACATGGAATCACAAATGACTAAGCGTCGGAATAACCTATCAGTTTTTGGTTTTTTGTTTTATCTTCTGTTGGTTTCATTATGAAGCAGCGTAAAGGAGATGCTTTTGGTCGTTCTTTGGTTTGATGAGATAGATTTTGTTAATGTCTTGATGTTTGTGCTGGACTCTCTTTAAGAATTTGATGTTTATACGAAGATGCGTTAGATATCTTTCAATGTGGATGAAGAATGGTTAAATTTTTGGTAATGTTCTAAAAGTAGTTTTGACTGTGTTCTGGTAATGTTTTAAGAGTACTCTGCAGTCTCTATTGCGGAAGGGCAAAACTGAAGCCAAGTAGGTAGAAGAATAAACAAAAGCAACAATAAATATCGGTAAAAATATTTTATAATCTGAAAAGCATTTGTCCGTCTGAATAGGGAATTAGCATATGAAACTGCCTGCCCGCCCCCCGCCCCCCGCCCCCTTTCTCTCTCTTTGCAAGTGATTGAGGCGTTTAATTGATCATGAAGGACTTCACCCTGACATATTGCTATTCTCACCACCAGTGGTTTAAAATACACCCTTTACCAAGTTATCTCTTGCAATGCAATGTACCAATAAAATAATTATAATCCATGAGACCAAGAGAGAAACATACAGCTATTTTCACAGAGTCTGCAAGTCAATATGCCGGAAGGTTTTGGTGCCTGTTTCCTGTCAACCGTCTCACCACAGTTCTGACAAGTGCACTGCGGGCAATACCAGTCTCCTTCAGGCAAATTCTAGAAGAAGAAAAGAATGTCATCAGTGAATAAGAGTATGTAACAACTAAGGAAATGACGCAAAACTCAGACATAAGTTAGGAGAAGGGGCAGAGATTTCACGATTGTCCTTTTCAACCATGATGCCCGAGTAAGCAACACAAGTAGGTTAACGGGTTTATTTGCTAAAAGAGAAGGGAACAGAATGCTCGGAAGGATACAAATCCACAATTCCGTACAATTTCTTAAGAAATGCACCACTTCTTCATCTTAGCATATATTTTCAGGGTTTGATCCATAAGCTGAAATCATAATTCAATTCCTTCAGTCTACAAAGGCGGCAAAATTATTTTCACATTGAATACAGCAAAGACATACATAATCAAGAAAATCTAAAATAACCATGTTCAGGATATTTCACACAGTCAACAATACTTGGATGGAGGGGTTTGTTACAAAACATGGTAGAGAAAATTAGGTTGGAGTCACTTGACTATATATTTAGTAAACCATCAGTTCTCTTATGGAATGGCACGTCTTCTATCTGATTACCGCAATCCAATTGCACTTGGAGATCAAGAGAAGTAGCATAATTAGATTTGAGAAAGCCTTAGCATGAAGCTGTAAGCACTAAGCAAACAAGCAACCAACAGAACCAACCGAAGTGTTTTTCTTTGTCTTTTCCCTTGCTAGAAATCTCGGTATAAGTTAGGTGTAAGATGTAATATGTATATTAATGGACCCATATCCCACAGGATTCTAGAAAAGCAATTACAGATGCAGACAATGCAAAGGTTTGATCCCACCAATAGGCTGAAATAGAACAAATTCGCATATTAGTTTGGACAAACAAATGAATAAAATTTCAATAATTAACAGCGAACATGGTAAAAACATCTTTAGTTTACACACAAACGAAACTTAAGGTTTTGGTGACACATAATAATTTTTTATTGACTCAAATATTTGGAGTACCAGATACTAGTGGATCCAAATTTATTTACCTCCAAAACTTCCAAATCAGCAGTACTCCACCACGAAGAAAAAAAAATGCAGTTGCAAAAATGAATATTTGATCATTTAAAAGCCATTGAATCGTCTTATAAGCACCACAGATATACATTTTATACCATCAGTACTGACAGTTCATTGCATCAAAGATAATAATCATTTCAACCAAGGAATGACTTGGGATTTGGTTTAAGTGAAGTTTTATCGCCACCCAGAATGATTCAAGTGATGCTTCATCATCGTAGTTGCCAACCAAATGGTCCTTAAATCTCTCCAATTTAAATGAACTAGTTCAAGAAAAGTCCGAAGAGGGCTCCTCCAAAGTACATGTACTTCAGGCGAACCGATCAATTAGTTTTGGAGGGAAATAAGTTCATAGATAAGATTCTAGAGTTCACATACTCAGCAAGCGAATTAGGCCTTGCACACAAGGAAATTGAAAGGGCTTAGAAGATAATTTGGTTAATGGAAAAGATGAAATTCAAGCGAACCGGTCGATTTTCAGCCCCCAAGAAATTGCATTTACCCTCCTTCAGTACCTGACGAACGAAAGCATCATATTCTACTAAAAGAGAATCTTTCATCAGAAAGATCTTCGCATTTTATGTTGTAAAATGTCATGTGTTGCAGATGGAAAATGTCTTAAACATGAACCAAGGCAAAGGAGCAAACGCTCATGCTCTGAGAAAAGGAAAAAAAACACATACACACACACTCTCACATCAAAGGCATGTAGAATGGGTTTCTTAACACCAAGCGAAATTCAGATTCACCTTCAAGTTTTTGGCAGAGGGTCTAAAGGATTTCAGGAATGCTAAAGTTTAGTAGTGGATCATGAGGTTAATAACTGGTGGTGTTTGCTTCTTTTGCTGAACAAAGTATGGTGCTATCAACACAGTACCACGGATAAGGCAAAAGAGAACTGCTGTTCTAAATTACACTCCTTGCTTCAAGATCTCTGCGCTTTCTAAATCAAGTGGTTAAGCTGTTCTAACTTATGATTTATTGAGGAAAGAACTAATCCACTTCAGAACACTAGTGTAAATGCGAAATAGCTAGGTATCCTATTTTTGCAGTACCAAAAAAATTGTTGTCTTTTAGAGCTCTATCCTTTTCTCAACATGGGGAAAGAACAAGTTTTATAACCAACAAGAAGATCTATTCAGATTCATCTTTTCAATTACATTGACACTATACTAAGAAAAGTGCTGGTCAATCTGTACAGGCTCTTATTCTGTGATAAAGAGTTATTCGTAGATTAGGTATATTTCCTTTGCACTGCTATAAATCAATATGGCAACAACCCCTTGGAGTGCAATAGCAAGAAACGAAATCCTAATATTCAACAACTCACAAAGTTAACAGTTTGGCAGCAGAGAATGACAAAAAGGTAACTTTTTTTATTGTATCTAAGAGGGCACGGGTATTATATTCGAACTACATATTCAATTCCAGGAGGTGAAACAAAAGAGTAAGCAGATTGACTTCATTTAAATAAAGAAATGATATTCCACATCTGAATATATATATATATATATATATATATATATATATATATATATCAAACTAGTCTTCAGAGATGATTGATCAATATAGCCGACCCACATAGTGAAAAATGCTTGAGTGTTGTTGTAGTCTTCCAGAAAAGCAGAATGAAATATTTTATTACATATCTATTATACCAAGTGACATGGCTACTTGGTATAACTTTTCCATTCATAGGTCCCATGTGCTCATCTTGGCACACTGTATAATAATAAATTAGGACCCACTTGCAAACGTGTTCAAGTGTGAATAAAAAGTTTAAACCCGTCAAGCATATCGATTGATGTAACAGTTTGTCATAAAGTTTGTCAAAAGAGGAAAAGGACGATTACTTGGCTCAAATCCATCTGCATAGTTTAGTAAAGCACCAGCAAAATACCCGAGCAAAGGTTTGTTTGATCAAAATACATAACTACAGATGTATCCCCCTGAAAGTCAATAGTGCATGCTCCTACCAGGCACACTAGAAGTAAAAACGGTAACAACCCTAAAATATGCACCCCTGAGCATCATTCCAGGAACGGAAACAAAAATTACAAATAAGGAAATCATAGGTACACATTAGCCGGTCAAGTTAGACTCGTCATAAACACTTTGCTAATGATGAAAGCAAATGAAAACGAGGAAAGATAGTAAAGATCATAAAAATCACAGACAAACCTGCGCATACAAGCAAGCCTGATGAAACGTAGATGGACAGCTATCACAACATATCAGTTCGCCTCCATCACCACAACGCCCACAACTATCATCGTTTTCATCTATCTCTTCAACTAATATGGTTCTAGGGGTACCCTTTTTGGCCTTGTATTCAGCAGACCATGCTTCAAGCTGACACAATGAAAATGGCTTACCAGATTCCATGAAAAGATTTGAGCAAGGACCATTCAATTTAAAACCAGCATGGTTCTTAAACTCAGAAATTGAAAGTGTTTTTTCACAACACTTGCATAATATCCCATCATAAGTGACAAGGCCATCTTTGACCACAAGGTCGTTCTTTGGATCATGATACTCTACAACATCGCCAATCGAGACAATTCCTGAATGAATTAACCATGATAATACAGTTCTCTGGCCATTAATAGACCATTTCCCTTCAACAAAATGCTTCCCTCCTCGCTTAAGGCTTCTTGGGCGCAATTTACAACTACCTTTATGGCTCTTCGTCTTTCTCATGGGTTCAGATTTGATGACAGACCTTTTGGTAGATTTCATCGGTTTGATTCTTACAAATGCTGAAATTAAGAGGTCGTCATCCTTGAGATGACCCCTTTTTGGTTTTTTTGATCGATTTTGCTCGCATATTATACCCATTGAAGCACTTGAACCTAAGTTGAATCCATTTCTATCCATCGCCTGTCTTCCAATTTCACAAGAAGAAGGACTAAGATTTCCATTATCATACAATCTCTCCACTTTAATTTCAGACAGATCTCTGGACTTCTTGTTGGCCTTTCTTCTTATGGGTGCATTTCCAGCAAAAGATACATAATTGGGCGTAAACGAATAACCTTTGTCCTTTGACTTATCATATCCAAGTTGCAACTCCACTGGAACTTTCTTCAGATCAAAGGGCTCATCCTCTTGTTTCAAATGAACCACACATAAATCCTTATGATCTCCCAGTGGCAATTCGTCATCCTTGACATATCCTTTTTCTCCGCAAGTTAAAGAACTTTTACTGCTATCTTCGAAAGAGCCTACAGTTATAGAACCTCCCCGTGAGATCTGTCCATCTAATTTGACAGGAACTTCAAATGAGCAACTATCATTCTGATCATATGTGCGACCAGGACCACAAATTTGAAAAGAGTTCTGACATAAACTAATCCTTTCATTGCCTGATACGCTCCTACTCTTAGTAGCAGTCCCATTGATAGTCTTCAGAGGACCAGTATACCCTTTATCACAATGATAAGCGAACATATCTGGCAAAGAATCAGAACAGCAAGAAGCATCACATTTTCCATATGGGTGAATGACAACGTTCCTCTTAGCTTTAACCGCTTTGCCTTGGTTTAGTAAACGAATTGTTTTCTTAATGAACACTACATTTACATAGGGATCTAAAAGACACCACATATGTGCCAATGAAGCATCAGTTTCCAAATTACCCAGTGTTTCAAGGTTGGATGCCATCCTAGAGAGATCAGACCTGAAATCAGTCAAATCAGACCATTCCTTGGGCTCTGTTTTCTGCAATTTATTGTTAGAATGAGTGAATAAACTTTCCCTGCATAAGCTCCAAGCTCTACAAAATTCACGAAAAGGTCTCCCTCCCGGAGACTTGTAAACGTATTCTCCCACCAATCTGGACTTGGAATTCCTTTTGCGTCTTCCAATCACCCAACCTGCTAACCGAAGAAACCGATTCACATGGTAGCGAAGGAGAGGACGAGGATCATTTTTCATATCTTTGGGCATTGATAATTGAGCATCATCCAATGCCACAAAGCAGTGGTCTTTCCATTTTGGTTTGGCTGGCCGACCAGGACCTAACTTAATTTTAGCCGTTGTAGGTGTACTGACAACCAAAACCTTCGTTGGATGCCTCTCTTGAGAAACAGGTGATGAAATTGCTTGGCCTGTACCGATGTCCTTCCTTTCATTTCTCTCTAAGCAAGGACATGCACAGTTAAAAACGTCCCTATTTCCGACTTCAGGCTCTAATTTTTGTCCAATTTGACACTTCTTTACTAGATAGTAACTTGCCTCTATTCCCACACTAGACGATTCAAGTATGCAACCCCTTGAGATATGAGTAGCTGGTTCAGATACAGTTGAATCAACTCGACAAGAACCAACTGAATTAAAAGATGTAGCCAAACAAGCTTCAGCGCTGAAGTCAATGGTTGACAGCTTCATGTCACATGAACTCGTAGGGGAACTCCTCATCATCAAACTAAAATCTTCTGGTTCACTTCCTTGCAGAGGTTTACCTCTTAAATGTTCCACTGAACTACAAGGTTCTTCCTGTCTTTTCAAAACAGCATTGACACTATTTGGAAAGAAAGGATCATCTATATAGTTGACATCATCGGCTTCAAAACTGGAAACTTCAGAAAAAAGGCGTCTTTTATTTGTTTGCCCCTTGTCACCTTCAAAGAACACCTCCGTGAAAATCCGATACTCGTCGACTGATCCATCTAAACAGTCATCCTGCAGTCTCTGAAATTCTTGGTCAAATAGAAGATTGTCCATGTTGAAAGCGTATTTTACAAACCCTCGCCTACTTTTTTCGGCAAACACCAGAACCAGTCACGAATAAGAAATCCATTCACATGCAAGTTCATCTGCAAAAAGAAAGTCGAGGTATGGAGCATATTTTGTAGAGACTAAAGTAAATGAAGGGATAATTCCAAATTCTATTATCCTATAAAAGCGTTGTCAAGACTATACAAGTACAAAAAGTAATAGCAAATTCACATCAATTGAGTCTGCCAGCTTCTAAACAGGAATAACGCAAAAGAAAAGAGAGCATAAGGCATTGTCCTCCAAGCAAAAGGGAATCCAGGACTAAGTTGAATATAAATATCTGATTATTAGTGAATCCTCATCCCAAATAACGTCTTCACACCTTGAAAAATCCTCACAGAAAATAAAGGCGTTGGAATATATAATACAGGTTGCAACTAGAAATGTACCTGCAAGAATTAACCTTCAAATTCAAAAGCCTCTTTGTTACTAGATTTCATACTCCTAACACTATAACGAAACCATAATGCTGATGTGAATCTATTGGCCATGCATGATACTGCTTGTGGTACTACTTCAGTACAATTTATGCACATTAACTGCACCTACATATGTAACAGGGTGTCATATTTAATTAACTGTTTCAGAATTTTTCTGGCAATCATAATGCACATTGGTCCCTGCATTTTAAACAAAACCATTATCTATTTTACATCCCCTGGGTATAGCATTTCTGTTACCTCAGCTAGGATCTGCCCCGCATGATATTTTACTCTCAAATCCAAAATATATTACACTGGCTGCTTTAAATTCAAATATTAATGTAGAAGTCCCGTAATCATAAACGAGAAGAGCACCAAATTTACAGAAATGAGATATATAGAAAGAATCGAACTAGAACAGTTTCTAAATTAATACAGTCCTAAACTGACAGTGGAACTACCATGTAAAGAGAGGCGTTTTACTAAGGCTAAATTTAAATACACTTCCCCACCTCCTCCTTCTTCGTCCCACCTATAACAAGAAAAAGTGCACAGAAGACTGCATGCCCATTCGGAAAGAAAATTCAAAATTCGGCAAACCCGAGCTGAAATTCACACCTCCAAGACCAGAACCACCAATTCCACAGGAAATTGACTTCTCCGACCGGCAACCCCACCCACCACCCAAAAAAGAGAAAAAGAACTGGCATCGTTGCGGAAACATCCAGCGATACCTGGCATAGGCTAAGAACAAACAAACAACTAAATGGAAGAAGAACGAACCTCCGCAAGCCATTGGCTGAACTCAGATGTGATTTACCGGAGATCATCAATCAAAGGATCTCTGATTCCCGAAATCCAAAATTAGGGCTCTACAGCTCCTCACTTCTCCAATACAACAGAAAAGAGTAAAATGCTCAAACTCTTGACTTCAAGCAAGCTGCAAAAATGGAGATGTGGGACTCAGCTAGCTAGGCGTAGGTCGAGGATGCACAAAAAGCATAGCAACTGTTGTCGAGATAGAATGATAGTTCAATCACTTTCTGTTTTTCTGTTTTTCATACTACAATCTTTTTGGGGTTATTATTTCTAGACATCTTTATTTATCCATTTCCGATCTCTGCACAGTGATGAGAAACATGTGAGTAATGGAGTTAATTTTATGTATGCAGATGCAGTGGCAGCTCAGCTTCCCATTTCCCACTACACAATTAGTTTTGGTTTACGAGCAAAACTTGGATTTTGGTACATTTGTGTAACTTACAACTAAGTTTCCATTTTCAATTGGGTTAAATACACATTCTTTCTTTGACTTTAGAATGTGATGAAATAAAACAAAATGAAACACTAAATTGACTGCGATTCTTATATTGTGAAGTAACAGTTGATCGACACTGCTTGATGCAATTTTCATTATGGGTCATCGAAAAACAATATCTGTATGTTTTTAACACATAGATATGGTTACGTACATTCAACCCTTCATACCTCGCCATAAGGGAACCTCTAAGGCAATAAAGTTGTTGAAAGTTGGGCTTACATGAGGTGAAGCTCATGTCCACTCAAAACCTTAAGGCAATGGGTGGTGGTACCTCATCCTCATATAAGCCATGCATTTTTTCTCAAATTGCCAATGCGAGATTCTCAACACCCGTCCTCACGTGGCAACGTGGCTTCACATACACACGCGCCTTACAACACGTCCTCAATCACAAACCACAAGCCAGGCATGAACATCTGGACTTAGGTGAGGAGAAACATTAAGTGGCTAACCATGGGTCAGGCAAGGGTTGAGTCCACATTTTAAACCTGCTCTGATACCATGTTGAAACTTGTACTTACTATGTTGAAACTTGTACTTACATGAGGTGAGTCCGATATCCACTCAAAACCTTAAGGCCCATGTTGAAACTTAGGCTTACATGAGGTGAAGCTCATGTCCACTCAAAATCTTAAGGCAATGGATGGTGGTACCTCATCCTCATATAAGCCATGCATTTTTTCTCAAATTAGCCAACATGGGATTCTCAACAAAAGTAATGTTGTTATTGTTGTATATCTTATACCTTAGATGCAAATCGAGAAATATGATTCAATGATCATGTTTATAATATAATAATCAAATATTTTAAAGCAAAGTTTATATTATGTTAGAGCCCTATTATAGTTCAATGATATTTCAATGCACACAAACTTCTTTAAAAGACATTATATGTAATAAAAATTTTGACTAACATCTCAACACACAAAAACTATAATGCAATGGCATCCAATTGCACACAAACTTTCGTAAAGAGAATTATATGTAATAAAACTTTTAAGTAATAAAACTATAGTGCAATGACATCCCAATGCACATAACCTTCCTTAAAGGGCATTATACGTAATAAAATTTTTCGGGTACTATGATCGAACTGTTTCACTTTAACAAAAAAACGTTACATCTCAAGATAAGACAACGTTACATTTCAAGATAAGACAGTTATATCGCTGAACTATGAGTTTTGTCTAAGCCATTAGTTGGCTTATGGCTATTGTTGTTGTCAAACAAAATTATCAAATTTTAAGAAAATTTACATGGGAAATATACTTTATTTGAGTACTTGAAATTGAAAGTTTACGGTTCAGTTATTGAATTTTCAGTAAAAAGTATAAATATTAGAAGAGTTAAAAATACCATATATATACACACGTGTGTATATATGTGTGTTTTCTTATCTGAACTGTATGTAGAAAATACTACTTTTTCCATTATAACCTCAATTGTGTTGGCGCTGTAAAAGCTTTGTTGCCTTTCCTTATTTTGGCGATCTGTTTTAAGGGATTTTTATTTTTATTTTTATTGTTTGTTTACAATTGGAACTTGATGGGGATTCCCTATCTTCTCTTTCTAATAAGGGTAGTAATGGTATTGGTATGCACTGGATTAGTCAGCTTAACGGTAACTATAACTTCCTTTAAATATTTCAAAAAGAATAATAATAACAGTTTCTCTCTTTCCCCTTTTGGTTAGTTTTTAATTTCAAAGTTTATAATATCTGAAATTTGATTTAATCAAATATAGACAAATAGCTGGATCTCTTTTTTTCTTTATTACAATTATATATTCATTAGATAAAAGTACTAATAGTTGGTATTGAAGCACAACAAAACTGCCAATTTTTAATTTATCATAGTATTCTCCTTTTGTGGTTTTGTTCAAATTTTAGAGGCATTGATATGTAATATATTCTCATTTGTTAAGTAACGGGTTGCATCTAAGTTATTATGAAAACACATAGCTAATTTGGCCTCATGTATTGAGTTTTATTCTAATATAAGTATTTGATTGTCGACTATTGCCATAACTCAAGAGACTTTCGGAATTCAAAATAAACAGAAACAAAAGTAATAATGAAATTACTCAAATCAAACATAATTCAAGAATCTAAAATATTATTCTTCTCTAAGGGTAAGGGAAATTTCAAAAAAAAAACAATGTGGTTTTAATAAGAAAAACAACAAATTGGATACCGAAAAATTCAAAAATTAGGTAAGGCACCATTATGGTTGACACCTTAGATGTTCTATGAGGAAATTATGAATGGCGCCTTAGGGGCCATTCAGAATGACGCCTTAGACGTAGAGGTGGTTTTGCAATAACCATGTGCTATGTAATCCATTTATCATGCTCTACCTAATCGCGATGATAACGCATGAAAAAATTATTTTGAATTTCGCTTTACAAGCTTCAAACAGTAATATCTTGAATTTCGTTGTACCAATTCTCTTTGTATTACGAAGTTGTTTGTTAAACGAGGTAAAGATCAGTCGGTGTTGTAAAAAATATAACTTTTGAATTGTGTTGTAAGAAATAGTATAAATATCGCAAACAATACACATAAATATTAAACAACTGATGATCGACAATGAGATACATATAGTACACAAAAATACAAAAATCATTACAATAATATGAACCAACAAAACCACTTTTTGGATCAGTTTCATATAGTATACAGAAAATACAAAAATAATACAATGGCTATGAACAATCTAATGCTCGTCAATATGTCCACTCGTACCGCACTACCTTTTCCACCTATTTTATTCTCCACGACTGACAGGTCTGGTAGGTCTGGGTGTTAGGGGTGCCAGCATGGACACTAACTGTGACTGAACATGAAATGGCCCTTACTCGTCATCTTGATGGTGAGGAGGCATCGCACCAAACGAATCAAGTGATATGAACATCACCACTTCATCCGTGTGAATAGGCCTTAATGTAGCGCCCTGCTCCCGAGCTCTAACATCAGGAACAGTGCACCCGCCGTATCTCACTAAGGAGAATACAAAGCGTCAAATCAATCTCTTACATGTCAAAAATGACGTAGAAATTTTTCTCGCGGAAACGTAAATCATAACTTAAATTAAACTCCAATAATCGTCATTACATTACTGAATCAAAATTCTGATAATAAAAGTAATAGAGAAGTCTGTGGAAAAAAAATCCTCAAAGTATAAGTAAACACAAACAGCTGCAGAGCCCCCTCGTAATCTAGATGCAGCTATCAACCAGCCCACTCCGCTATGTCCGTCCCGTCCTCAACGAAGAAATGCTCGTAGTCCTTATCCGGCTCACCTGGGAAGTAGGGGTGAGTGACAGAAATCACCCAGTAGATGCCCGCCTCAAACCAATACAAAACGTGCATACCGAAATGATATAGCCACATAGCACATAGATATGATATAACCACATAGCACATAAAGATAAGATAACATGCATAAGACAAAGTAAATGCGGTAAGCAAAAGCACTCCATGTAAAATGCGCAAGTACGTGATGCATGCTCAATCAACGTGTCACACGCAACAAAGTCATGTCACACAGAATGCCGATATATATACAGTGCAATGCATGAACCCGGGTCCTACTGAGTGGCTGCAGGTCGTACACCCCACAGTCACCATACTGAGTGTGCGTGGCCGCGCCACTGCACACCATCCTGAGTGTCGTGGCCCCGCCACCGTACACCATCCTGAGCGCCCGTGACCCGTACGTCACGACCCGCCATCATGCAATGCACGTGCCATGAATGCAAAAACACAATCGCCTGAGGCCCGTGGCCCATCCTCACCATCCTCCGGCACTCAATATTTGGCTTTGTGAAATTTTTGAATATTGAAAAGTTGTTATTTAGCATCCCCTTACTTTTCCTTAGCTTGTATTAATTTACTAGAATTTTCTACTAATTTCTCCTATGTTTCCATTACTTAATTCTATTTATTATTATTAATTTTTAATTACTTAAATTTACCAACCTTCATAAATTAAGTGAAAATAATTTAATTTTAACCTTTTATATTTTCTAGAATTTATTAGTATTTAATTATATTTTCCTGGTCTGATCCGCCAGACCCGATACATTCTTTTTTTTTTTGAGAGGTTAATAGGCCGCCTTCGGTCCGACCCGCTGGCCAGTCGACCCGGTCCGTTGGCTGGCCTGTTCTCTGCCTTAATTTAATTATTTATTTATTTTTTTAATGGTTGTTCCACCAGTGGCAACGCGCGCTGTGATTCGTTTTTTCGATCCCAACCCCCCATTTTCTCCTATTTCCAGTCTATAGGAACCTATTCTAAGGCCAAAACACAATTTTTTAAAGGCTCCTAATGTAAAAGTTCCCATTTTCCCCCATTTTTAAGGATATTTTGTTTTTGATTCAATCATACCACCAATTTCACACACACATACACGCACATAGCAGCCATAAACAATACATCTCATGCTTTCCAACATAGACAAAATTTACAACTTAAACAAATAAAAACAACGAAACAAAATTTACAACTTAAATAAATAAAACAACGAAACACATTAGTATACCATCAAAGCATGCATGAATCATACCCGTTTGAGGGGGAAGAGGCACCTACCTTTTTGACGAATTAACTTCCTTCTCCTCTAGGCTCGAATCTAAACAATTGTAGTATAAAAATCAATACCTAATAATAAAAGTTAATTTGACTTAGTTGAAATAATTAGTTCATAGCTTTCTATTCTTTTCCTATTTGTCATACCAACATATGTATATATGTATATACGGTGCAAATTTAAATTATATATACTTAAAAGTAAACAAACAGCATATATTCAACTTGTATAAATTCTATAGCTTTTAAAAAATTATATGTTATATTTTGTGCCACATCAGTGAATGGATAACCAAATCTTTCTTTTTCTTTCTTGAACTCATATTTTAAATAAACAATTCAATGCAAAATCTCTTTTCAAAAATCGGCCAGTGGCTATTCATTTACCATATTTTTCTTTCTTCAACCTCATATTTTAAATAAACAATTCACTGAAACTCCATTTTCAAAAACGGCCAGTGATGCACAAACATTCGACCCATGTATTTTGTTGCCAAAGAATTACAACATAAAATTTATTCATGATTAACAATTTACATTATATACATTATATATATAAATGAATGAGCCAACCCTTTTCCACTCACGAGCATCACAGCACAATTCAAGTCATAGCCATATGCACCCACCATTAGCACTTAGATATACTATATTAAATGTAAAGTCTCACATATCCTTGAAACAATACATGGCACCAGTCTCCGTGTACAAGAAAAACAAATTCAATTTGACATATGCACACTTAAATATTTTTGCGGCACATATAGTAGCATATACATGTATATATATATATATATATAAAAATATATATATATATATATATATATATATGATCGGTACTTAATTACATCGAATATGTATATATAATCAACAATCTATGCGTTCACAAATAGATATGCATGATCCGATTTGATACGAAAATAGCATAGTAACGTTGGAAAAACATAGCAAATATAGTAAGGGTACTTGCCTCATGTCTTGATTAAATATACTATGCGAGGAATCAGGATTGAACGGATGAACAATCATTTGCTTTTGGTCTTGAATGCTACGGCGGCCTGTTGCTAATTTAAAGAAAATAAGGCTGCTGTTTGTTTAAAAATGAAGGATGAAGAAAGTCATGTTGGGAGAACAAAAGGGATGGTTGCACTTCTTCCTTTTTCGCTAGCAGCGGATGTTGAATTTGAAGAATATAGGGACGGCTGGAGGCTGCGTATTTTGGGGGGGTGCTTCAGCCGAAACCCTCGATTGAGGAAGGGTGATATAATTGGTGTTGTGTAGGTGTATAGATATATGTGTGTGTATTAGATAGAATCTTGGGATATTTAGGTTATCTTATTCTAATTTGAATTTGTAGTTTGACTTAAACTTTATCTTTTATTCACTTCCTAGTCATATTAGGATTCTATGTTTTATTTTCTTTTTATTTTATTTTCCTAGCCCCTTTGCCGTGTATATGTAATGTATATATAATATATATATTTTTGTTTTATGTGTTTTGTATGTTACGTGTGCGTGTGCATGGTGTTTGCATGCATATAGGTATTTATGTAAACGGTCGCAGGACATAACAGACCTCCCCCCTTACAATAAGTTTCGTCCTCGAAACTTGCGTTCGGCGTAATCAATGACTTAGTATAGTTCTACTTGATCCATTCACCTAAATAATGGTCGTACAACATATCCATTAGGTATTCCGATACGTTAACTATCTCACTTCCTCGAATATGACTGAGTCCTCAGTATCATTCTTTGTATACCAGCAATTTAATTTCTAAGTCTATTGTTCTCCGCTTATATGTAAGATCATAACTTATCTTCTTAAAACTGTAAGATCAAACTTATGGGTATTGTTATCATACCGAAGGTTCCATACCCAGTCGTCCGTAGGTATTGTACTTATATCTGCAGTCATCAACAGCCTTCTAAAACCAGTTCTTAGGTGTACTATAATCTTTAACTTAAATCTCTATAATTTCAACCTATAAGCCTTCATTTATGCTACTTGATGTGTATCATTCCACTTATATATATATATGTAATCTACAATATCAGATTCTTAAACTCATCATATATAATTCATCTCCTAGTTATATGATCATCCAACATATCCATCGAGTCTTTCATTACGCTAGTCGTCACTCTCCTTTATCACAGAATCAATTCATCGAAGTCAATTCTTATACCTACAAACTAGTTCTATGACCATGCTCTTATATTTTCGGGGATATCATCATCAACCTAGTATACGAAGTATGTGCATGGACACATTTTTTTTTGCAACAATAAGTACATATATTTTGAAACTATTTCTGTTTCACAAGATTAAATAATTTCATCGTAAGCAGATAAATATATTAAAAAGCATTCAATTGTAAAATGTTTGCCATGGCGATAGTTGAAAAATAGAATTATTTTATCAAAATAAATATAGCTAAACCAAAGTTTGAGAAATAAGAGATAGATAAATATATCATTGTCCGAGAACATCAATATTTTGAAATATATCAGCTTTGTTAAGGGTAATCGAAATTCCATTAGGTGGCTATACGAATTCAGAAAGCAATATAGCATTGTAAGGTAATATATTGTGAAAAAAGTTTGAAAGTAGTTGAAATACTTAGAAGCAAAATCCTTGAAATACATTTGAAATATATAATATAGCTTGGTGTACGTGCTTATAAGAAAATTTTTAACTGCTTGAAAATAGTCTAATACTTCGTATAATTAATCTAAGTCACCTCTTATTGTCAAATGAAAACATATCCACTTATTTACCATTTCTTATAAATCTTCAACTTAAGTTGTCCAATCCTAGTATGGCGCACTAGATATTGATCGACTTAGTGCATTCTAATCTACCATGCTTCCGCGCGCTACACTGATCCATCGTGCTTCTGCACCTCACTATTTTAACCGCTAATTCTAATTTAGTTAGATCTCACCAACAAAGTAATCCCTAATTGTTCATACTTATTCTATTTTAATTCAAGCCTACTCGATACATTGCTACTTACGTGTTTCTAGGAATCAACACTTAATACTTTGTTATTCCACTATACTTATTTTAGTAATGCTTTCTTATCACTATCAAACAATATCCCTAGTAGGACTAATATCTTCTGCTTATTGGATACTCTACAATTCAACATCTTAATCATAACTATAAAACTCTTTGTACGGTATTATTTGCTAAACTTTACCGATCATAACGCTAACAAAACATTTTCTTAGAAATTCACTTTACTGCAAATCATCTCTCAAAAACTACGATCTCAACTTAGACCTAGTCGCGTTCTGACACTATTGTCGAGGTAGAGGAGTGAACCCGCGTCATTTATCATAATGGTACCGGTTTGCAGGGGTCAGATCTAAGGAATTGTAAGAATGGTTATAATCAACACTTAGATAAGGCAAATAATTCAAAGTCGTATGGAGTGTCCTAGGTATACATGGGCATATCCCTTATCCGATCATCACTTAGGTCTAATGTCATGACTTATTTCTAGAATCGATACTAGTGTCATCATTCTTTACGTCTAAAATCATTACTTATTTCTAAGTTCAATGCTTAGAATATATTCAAGTTTATGACTAAGATCAGTACTTACGTTCAGTCGTCACCGGCTGTTCCGATCACCACTTAATTTCTACAGCCGATATTTCGTATCGTCATTCCTTAAGTATAAAATCATAACTTACGGGTAAGATCATCCCTTAACTTCTAAGGTCACGTCTTATTTCCAAGAACATGCCAATATATAATCAATGCTTACGACCAAAAGTCGACACTTATTTCTAAGATCGTGACTTAAGAGGCAGAATCGTAACTTACTTTCTAAGGTCATAGCCTAACCTATGCTTCCATCGTGGATCTAGAACCATGCTCTGAAAGATCGCACTATCGAACACGTAGTACTTCTTAAACTTATTCTGAAATTTGATCCAACTGATCAGTGGTGTCGGTTGTGCTGCGCCATCACTGCTCCGTATCTCCTTGTCGAAGAATCTCATGTCCGAGTACAATGGTGGTGGAGGCAATGCATGCTAGTTCAGCAGCTGGTGCTACTGTGCTAAGGTGTTGGTCATTGTGACTATGGCATCTTCAAGTGCTTAGGAATGATCCCCTGATTCTGGTGGTTTCCACCATCGTTTCTAGCTGGCTCACGTCGTGAAGTCATTCCCTGTTATCCAAGTTCATGAGAGGAAATCAGATTAGTCAATAATAAGTTTAAAGGTTGAACGCCGATAAATCGATAGTTAGACAAAGAAAGCTCACCATCGGCACACACCTCCCATAACCCGATCATAGCCTATGTCTAAGATCATATCTTAAGTCTATTTTGTTTATTAGGGGTAAATCGAAATTTTATACAAGATTGTAACTTAAGTCTAAGTGATCTAATTAATCCTGCGTTTCCGAGGCGGATCTGAAGCCTGGGCTCTGATACCACCTGTAGCGCCCTGCTCCCGAGCTCTAACATCAGGAACAGTGCACCCGCCGTATCTCACTAAGGAGAATACAAAGCGTCAAATCAATCTCTTACATGTCAAAAATGACGTAGAAATTTTTCTCGCGGAAACGTAAATCATAACTTAAATTAAACTCCAATAATCGTCATTACATTACTGAATCAAAATTCTGATAATAAAAGTAATAGAGAAGTCTGTGGAAAAAAAATCCTCAAAGTATAAGTAAACACAAACAGCTGCAGAGCCCCCTCGTAATCTAGATGCAGCTATCAACCAGCCCACTCCGCTATGTCCGTCCCGTCCTCAACGAAGAAATGCTCGTAGTCCTTATCCGGCTCACCTGGGAAGTAGGGGTGAGTGACAGAAATCACCCAGTAGATGCCCGCCTCAAACCAATACAAAACGTGCATACCGAAATGATATAGCCACATAGCACATAGATATGATATAACCACATAGCACATAAAGATAAGATAACATGCATAAGACAAAGTAAATGCGGTAAGCAAAAGCACTCCATGTAAAATGCGCAAGTACGTGATGCATGCTCAATCAACGTGTCACACGCAACAAAGTCATGTCACACAGAATGCCGATATATATACAGTGCAATGCATGAACCCGGGTCCTACTGAGTGGCTGCAGGTCGTACACCCCACAGTCACCATACTGAGTGTGCGTGGCCGCGCCACTGCACACCATCCTGAGTGTCGTGGCCCCGCCACCGTACACCATCCTGAGCGCCCGTGACCCGTACGTCACGACCCGCCATCATGCAATGCACGTGCCATGAATGCAAAAACACAATCGCCTGAGGCCCGTGGCCCATCCTCACCATCCTCCGGCACTCAATATTTGGCTTTGTGAAATTTTTGAATATTGAAAAGTTGTTATTTAGCATCCCCTTACTTTTCCTTAGCTTGTATTAATTTACTAGAATTTTCTACTAATTTCTCCTATGTTTCCATTACTTAATTCTATTTATTATTATTAATTTTTAATTACTTAAATTTACCAACCTTCATAAATTAAGTGAAAATAATTTAATTTTAACCTTTTATATTTTCTAGAATTTATTAGTATTTAATTATATTTTCCTGGTCTGATCCGCCAGACCCGATACATTCTTTTTTTTTGAGAGGTTAATAGGCCGCCTTCGGTCCGACCCGCTGGCCAGTCGACCCGGTCCGTTGGCTGGCCTGTTCTCTGCCTTAATTTAATTATTTATTTATTTTTTTAATGGTTGTTCCACCAGTGGCAACGCGCGCTGTGATTCGTTTTTTCGATCCCAACCCCCCATTTTCTCCTATTTCCAGTCTATAGGAACCTATTCTAAGGCCAAAACACAATTTTTTAAAGGCTCCTAATGTAAAAGTTCCCATTTTCCCCCATTTTTAAGGATGTTTTGTTTTTGATTCAATCATACCACCAATTTCACACACACATACACGCACATAGCAGCCATAAACAATACATCTCATGCTTTCCAACATAGACAAAATTTACAACTTAAACAAATAAAAACAACGAAACAAAATTTACAACTTAAATAAATAAAACAACGAAACACATTAGTATACCATCAAAGCATGCATGAATCATACCCGTTTGAGGGGGAAGAGGCACCTACCTTTTTGACGAATTAACTTCCTTCTCCTCTAGGCTCGAATCTAAACAATTGTAGTATAAAAATCAATACCTAATAATAAAAGTTAATTTGACTTAGTTGAAATAATTAGTTCATAGCTTTCTATTCTTTTCCTATTTGTCATACCAACATATGTATATATGTATATACGGTGCAAATTTAAATTATATATACTTAAAAGTAAACAAACAGCATATATTCAACTTGTATAAATTCTATAGCTTTTAAAAAATTATATGTTATATTTTGTGCCACATCAGTGAATGGATAACCAAATCTTTCTTTTTCTTTCTTGAACTCATATTTTAAATAAACAATTCAATGCAAAATCTCTTTTCAAAAATCGGCCAGTGGCTATTCATTTACCATATTTTTCTTTCTTCAACCTCATATTTTAAATAAACAATTCACTGAAACTCCATTTTCAAAAACGGCCAGTGATGCACAAACATTCGACCCATGTATTTTGTTGCCAAAGAATTACAACATAAAATTTATTCATGATTAACAATTTACATTATATACATTATATATATAAATGAATGAGCCAACCCTTTTCCACTCACGAGCATCACAGCACAATTCAAGTCATAGCCATATGCACCCACCATTAGCACTTAGATATACTATATTAAATGTAAAGTCTCACATATCCTTGAAACAATACATGGCACCAGTCTCCGTGTACAAGAAAAACAAATTCAATTTGACATATGCACACTTAAATATTTTTGCGGCACATATAGTAGCATATACATGTATATATATATATATATATATATATATATATATATATATATATATATATATATATATATATATATATATATGATCGGTACTTAATTACATCGAATATGTATATATAATCAACAATCTATGCGTTCACAAATAGATATGCATGATCCGATTTGATACGAAAATAGCATAGTAACGTTGGAAAAACATAGCAAATATAGTAAGGGTACTTGCCTCATGTCTTGATTAAATATACTATGCGAGGAATCAGGATTGAACGGATGAACAATCATTTGCTTTTGGTCTTGAATGCTACGGCGGCCTGTTGCTAATTTAAAGAAAATAAGGCTGCTGTTTGTTTAAAAATGAAGGATGAAGAAAGTCATGTTGGGAGAACAAAAGGGATGGTTGCACTTCTTCCTTTTTCGCTAGCAGCGGATGTTGAATTTGAAGAATATAGGGACGGCTGGAGGCTGCGTATTTTGGGGGGGTGCTTCAGCCGAAACCCTCGATTGAGGAAGGGTGATATAATTGGTGTTGTGTAGGTGTATAGATATATGTGTGTGTATTAGATAGAATCTTGGGATATTTAGGTTATCTTATTCTAATTTGAATTTGTAGTTTGACTTAAACTTTATCTTTTATTCACTTCCTAGTCATATTAGGATTCTATGTTTTATTTTCTTTTTATTTTATTTTCCTAGCCCCTTTGCCGTGTATATGTAATGTATATATAATATATATATTTTTGTTTTATGTGTTTTGTATGTTACGTGTGCGTGTGCATGGTGTTTGCATGCATATAGGTATTTATGTAAACGGTCGCAGGACATAACACTTAAATTGGAAGCATCTATAAGTCCATCTAGGTTGTAATAGAACCTGCAAAATTATACTAATATTAGTAAATCATAATGTGCCTGAGAAATTGATTAGACAATAATGTTACGAACCTTTCATACATGTCGGATGCAACCTCCTCGGTGAATACATGTCTCTCATATACAACTGACATACAGAAATTGTCCTCGCCGGAAGGCTCTGCATGTATGTGTATCGTAGGCTTGAGTCTGGGTGAACTCATATAGTAGTACATAGTTGTGTATCGTCTACGACGTCGTTACATCAACTGGTGGATGGTCTACCAATTCTCTGAAACCCTTAGATCAAAGACTATCACTACTGATCTGCAGAGTTGTGGCACAATCTGCTGAATGAAGTACATATAACACACATGATAGATGATCCTCTTGTAACATTTAACACTAGAATCCGATATAGTTCAACATATCAAATAACACTATTTTAAATGTTAACTAGCATACTATATTCTTATTATTGTGCCATTTATGCAGATAAATATAGAGCCGGGGGTCTCACTGGAAGCAAACTCTCTATCCCTTGGGATGGAGTTATTGTTTGTCTGCCTCTCACCCTCCCCAGACTCTAGAGATAAATTTTGTTGTCGCTGGAATTTACTGGGTATGGTTGTTATTTTTGTTGTTGTTAAATGTTAAATAACAATGAACGTACCATGCAATGTAAATCAGTCAATAAATTGTGATATCTAGCAACTCTAATGCGTTCAACACATCACTTTCAAAGTGAGATGGGAGTGCAGAATCTATACCACAGCATGTACGATGAGTCATCCATCATGTAGTCCTATGTAGCGGTCCCTTTGCACTATGAGGGATGCCCGAAGGTAATCAATAGAGCCTGGAGCTTGCATGCCTTATTTTATAGTCGCTTCTCACATGTTTCGAGCCATTACACCATACTGCTTGCTTTTCGAGATTGGCATAAGTTCTGTATGGAGTGCAAGGCAGTTGTAAATCGTGACAAATAAACTAGAAGAAAAAGTGGTAAAACTTTTTCCTTTTTGTGTGTCGGTTTTGATTAATGAGAAGCACCTATATAAAATTACAACCGTTTGGGCCAAGTCTAGTTTATGTATGATGGCAAACCCAGAAACCAGTTGCTAATAGACAAGTAATTCTACCTCGGCCAATAACAGTCAATGTTGTCGAGCCCCGCTACTAGGGTAGGTCATTCACCTCAGCCTGCTCAGCTCTACTCCTGCTTAGCTCAAAGGGCAAAGCATCTTGGGAGACCTCAATCAGCTTAGCTTGGCCAGAGAGTTAGTAGATAGGTCAGCATGCCATGGTTGCCCACCTCAGTTCAGCTCAGCAAACGATCAAATGCAGTGCCTTTCAGCTCAACTCGGTAGAGGGTTGCAAACCAATTCAAGCAATGCCACCCTCACTTCATCTTTTTGGCTACGCTGCTCAAAGAGCATCTCAGCTCAGCCATACATGCTTAAGTAGACATCTGGCGACCAACTGCCTTAGCCAAGCACCACGACATATGGCGCCACGTGGCACCATGCAGATAAAAGCTACTGCAGGGCAGCCAGGTGCCATTACCTCACGACGTCGTGCCATGCACCGCTCATTCAAATCTATATAAAAAGGTCACCCCTCGCCAGTGACAAAGCCAAGAGAAGCTAATCCAAATCCAGCTACTCTAAGTTAATCCCAACTAAAACAACCACCCTCTCCCAAGGGAGGAATCCGACCATGTTTCTTTGACCTCTATTTCAAATATATATTCACATAATCATCATCACAACTGACTTGCTCGTCACAGGGTTTTTCCTAGCACAGTAGCCATGGGGCCTCTAACGTCGTTCTTCCTTCGCAGGTTCCAAGGGAAGAGCACCCTGGTGGTCTAACAAGGCGTTAACAACGTTATTTCATGGATCACTTCTGATTTGTTGCTGAAGATTCGACTTCATCAAGTGGCGCTAGAGGTAGGGCCCTGAACCTTCGACTCCTCATAAACTCCCGTACATATCATTCAAGGCAAACATTCGCACCCCATCTTTTTAATATGGAAAAAGATGCTCGTCATGGGGGTAAAAAACCTTCCACCCAATGAAGAAGTGAACGTACTCAATGCCTGTTAAAGCAGGGCTCCGAAGGCCAAGAAGAACCCTCAAATCCAACAGCTGCATTCATTTATGAGGAGCGCGTTAGGGCCATCCAATACGTGGCCCAAAACACAAATGTATTCCAGGCTATGGTGAACGAGATGAAGGGAAAGGACATAGCAGCCACACCCGGTGAAGTTTCCTTCTGTGACTTTCATAATGGAGTTAATGTATGTGAGGCATAAGCATACGAAGTATTTCCCCAACTCTTTAACGATATTTACTTAAAGTTTGAGGAGAGTTTATGGCAAAGGCCAGGCGCTCAGGCCAGAGACCAAGCCGCCAGCCATCTCCGACCGCATATCCGCTAGAAGCTCTGGCACACCATCTCAAGCCCGTGCAGGAAGTGCTGCAGCCGCTCTGACGTGGCAGAGAAGTTGACCAGAACGCCAGAGGCGAATCACGTGAAGCGCGTGTTGCTATGAAACAATTAGGAGGCCGAGGCAAAGAAGGGATGCCCTTGTTGGCTTCCAAGGCTAATATTTTGGCTGTCATAGAAGAAGAGGGGTTAGTAAAGAGACCTCCGCCCATGACGAGACCAATGGCCAAAAGAAATCCTAGTCTGAAATGATACAAAGGACTGCACACAGCTCTTCAACGAAACTAAATGCTTGATTGCACAATAGACTGGAGTTCAACCGACCCCTTCTAAAGGAAAGGTTCCGACATGATTATCATCGAGGGGCATATGATGAGGATATGGACCCAGGCATGACTGGACGATTACAGCGTAGTAATATGTGCATAGGGCTGACCTAGGCTAGTCGGCACTAAGGGTATTCCTGGGACAACTGACAGGACCACCTTAGCTTAACCCTAAAGTGGTTTGAGAACACGCAGAGGTGAGTAGCCTAACGGTTAAGCAAACTCCACAATTCACCCTGCTCATTTGGTAGACGTGCCGGCCTAAAGACTAGAAGTCCGAGTACTCGGTTTGTATCCTAGTTTTGTTACTGAACTTATTATATGTAAATTATTTGAAAGAAAAACAAGGACAGCTTGTTTAGTGTTTACACTATTTTCAAAGTGCATGTGTGCTCAGATCTAAAGCAGGTTTATCACAGCTATCTCATTAGGCACGAAGGGGCCTTAAGCCCTAATACATACGATCATGCCCGAATCATTATTCTATCCCTCAAAATGTTGAACTGGACTGAATTCAGAATAATTATTTGTTCTTTCAAGACTGCTTATGCACTGCCTTGCCTTTTATGAAGCTCAATAAGAATTCAACATATTTGCTCGTCGTCTTGATGTGCTACTGAGCTCTCACTCAGTAATAGCTAATAGTTGTGCTTAATTGGACTTGCTCTATCATTGCTCTTGTCTAGCTGTGATACTGAAGTCGTTTACTCAGTTGTAGCTGCGTTCAGCGGAGCTCCTTTATTATCGCTACCACTGTTATGATCATCTTGCTGCGGTTTCCTTATTATCTCATTATTACACTCAGCACTGCTTGATGAATCTATTTATTGCTACGTTCTCTATTATTTCATCGAAGCCCAGCGCAGCTTAGCCAATCCCCCTCGTCTGACCTCATATGAGGCATCATTCGTGGGACGCTATCCACTTTAGGGTCATCCTTCATATATTGAACCTCTGTCTTATGGTTCATAAGGGGATCCACCTTGGCCGAGCACAAATAGGAGGCGTTATCCGTGGGCCGCTCTACCCTTTGGCATCATCCTTCAAATATTGATCCTCTGCCTTATGGTTCATAAGGAGATCCACCTAGGCCGACCTCAAATGGGAGGCACCATTCATGGTACGCTCTTCCCTTTGGCGTCATCCTTCAAATATTGATCATCTGCCTTATGCTTCATAAGGAGATCTAATTCGGCCGACCTCAAATAAGAGGCGCCGTTCGTGAGACGCTCTCTCCTTTGGCGTCATTCTTTAAATATTGATCATTTACCTTATGGTTCATATGAGGTCCACCTCAGCTGACCTCAAAAAGGAGGCGTCATTTGTGGGACGCTCTCCCTTTAGGCGTCATCCTTCAAACATTGATCCTCTGCCTTATAGTTCACAAGGGGATTCACTTTGGCCAACCTTAAAGGAAAGGCGTGGATTGATGACCAGCTCTCGTATTGCTTTGTCTTTGGAATAATGGTCCTTTGCCTCATGGTTATAAAAGAAGTCACTTCGGCCAAGACTTTATCCAAGATACACCATCGTCCATTCAGTTTGGTTCATTAAAAAAGTTAATTGTTGATTTTTTACTTTTGATTTTGTGGCACGTGCCAACACTTCTCCAGTCCTGATTAGAAGGTAGAATAACTTATATACTTAAGGACGAGATCGCCAGCATCTTAATCAGTTGAGTTAACTGAGGAATGCGAGCACGCAACTCTATTTTTACTAATTCAACAAGGTTTGAAAGTTAAACTCTTTGCGTATAAGAGAACATCGATGGCAGAAACATAGTTTTTCATTCATACAGTAGAACGGTTACATTGACAAACCAAGGCTGTCAGAAAGCTATAAATCTCTACATCTACACGAGATCCTCCCTAAGGTCTACCCCTTCGCTAAACGGTTGCACTATACGTCAATAGCCTCCGTTTGTCATATCTCCATGGCATAATGTAGCGACCCGTCCCGAGACCTAGTACTCGAAACGACTCACCCGCCGTATCTCACTAAGGAGAATACAAGGCGTCGATATAATTCAATCACAATAACGTAAATCAAAGTCAGCGGAAGTCATAACTAAGAATCCTCGATAAAATAATCTTCATCATTAATACAATGTCTAAGAATTTCTAAATCAATACAATAATCAAATGTATGTAAACACTAATCTCGAAAATACATAAACCTCGAATATCGAAACGTCTGTCTCAATCAACCCTCAAAAGTCTCGTATGAATATCCTTAGTCGAAATCTCCCATCTCGATCTTCATGGTATACTGACTCCTGTGTAAGCATACCCAACTTCTTCCACCTGCAAAACTGGTGAGTGGTGGTGTGAGCCAAATCAACGGGCTCAGTAAGCAACCTATCTATACCCATTATGAAAATCATACACGCAAAGACAATTACATATAACATTTACAAATCAACATACCTGTCAATCGAGTAAATAAACTGCGAAAAGTAAGTCACTCCACATAGTAATGCGCAACTTCATGATGCATGCCTTCTCTACGTGTCACACGCAACAAAAGTCATGTCACTCACGATGCTCATATCTCTACCTTGTAATGCATGAACCTCGAGGTGATCCTACCACACGCCTCGTCAGGCCACATGCCCCATCGGGCCACACGTCTCGTAGGGCCACACGCCTCGTAGGGCCACACGTCCCGTAGGACCACACGCCTCATAGGGCCACACGCTCCGTAACGTGGAGTCAGCGAACACACGCTCCGTAACATGGAGTCAGCGAACACATGCTCCGTAACGTGGAGTCAGTGCCCCGAAGGGATGCAATGCAATGCACATGCCATAAATGCTTCACACACAATCTGGTGTATACATGCTCCTATATATACCCGCGCCCAAACACGTGCATAAATACGTGCATGTATACCCTCACACATCCATATACATATATACAACGAACAGTACACTGATGCATGATAAACATTATTGCATATATAGACCACTTATCGCTAATGCATGCCAATATAACGATCACAAATAGATCACTTACCTCTGATGCATGACAATATAACAAGCATAGATAGACCACTTACCTCTCATGCATGACATCATAACGAGCACAAATAGACCACTTACCTCTGATGCATGACAACGTAACAAGCATCGATAGACCACTTACCTCTGATGCATGACATCATAACGAGCACAGATAGACCACTTACCTCTGATGCATGACAACATAACAAGCATAGATAGACCACTTACCTTGAATTCGGTATTCACTTCCTTCTCTTCTAGGCTCGAATCTAAACAATTTTAGTATAACAAATCAATACTAATAATAAAGGTTAGTTTGACTTACTTAAAATAATTAGTTCATTGCTGTCTATTTTCCCCCACAAATCCACCTTTATAATTGCACACATAAACAACACTCATGGTTCAATTAAAACCAGTTTATAAACAACACTCTTTATACTTTCAAATATATTAAAACCAGTTTATAAAGTACTTGTATAAAACAATTAATGAAACTCACGTAAACAATCATTTATGCATAAAACTGCCAACATAATATATTTCCACATGCACATATTTCTGCCGAAGGTAAACACAATAAAATATAACACTTTTTTTTCTTTTTTTCCTTACACCTGCCGAAACAGGACTTCCTTTTTGTCTAGATTTGCTAAAAGACTTTCTGAAATTATATACACATATTCAATACAACACGGTAACTTTAGATATATTTATATATAACTTCCGAAAACTATGTATGTGTATATGTTGGTTTTAAAACCGTATATATATATATATACATAATAAAAAAACTGAACTGTAAATAGATATATATAATATCAACCGAAGTAGTGGCCCAAATTACTTTTATATAACTTAGATCCATTTAACTATATTTCAGCAATTTGTCTCATGACTTATATAGTAAACAATAAAATAGAACAGTATATATACATTTCCTTGCAACTCTGAACCCGATTACATAAGCATATATAAAGTTTTCAAACAGTGTTAATACATATATACATATATCCAACATCATCATAGGTGAGAAATACATCAAGTATACATATGTATAGATATAACAAACTATGCAATCAAGAATACTAATGCATGATCCAATGTTATAATCATTATAAACATATAGATTTTCGTAAAATATAGCAAGTATAGAGAGATTACTTACATCGATTGCTATACGATACCGTACGATTGGACTAAGGTTTGTTGAAGACCGAAACTAATTTCTTTCTCCACCAATTGTCCTCGGCTGGAATGGAAAAAAGGCAATTCTTTTATTTCTTTTCCTTTCTTCATCTATTTTCCAAGTCTCACTTGTTTTTTTTCCCAATGGTTGGAGTTGGCCGAGAGGTCCAAATAAAGAGGAGAAAGCCAGGGAGTTACATTGTGGATATTTATGAGGAGAATTAAGAGCAGATAATGTTGGTTTAATGGATGGGGATTTTAGAATAGGATTAGGTAGTGGTATTAAGACCAATTAAAGGGCATTAATGGTGGGGTTATTGAAGAGTTTTTTTTAAATAAAATTTAATTATTACTATTTTCTAATCCTATCCGGGTTGTAACAGTCTACCCCCCTCACAATAAGTTTCGACCTCAAAACTTGCGTACCTTTCGCGCATTTTCTCTTCAAGCTCCCATGTCGCTTCCTTTTCGGTATGGTTGCGCCGTTGAACTTTGACATAAGGTATGATCCTCCATCTCAACTCTGGATCTTTGCGATCTACGATCTTTACCGGCACCTCTTCGTGAGTCACGTCAGGTTTTTTATCTAGTATGTGACTCGAATCCGTAACAAACCTTTTTAATTGCGACACATGAAATACAATATGAACTTTAGCCAAAGACGGGGGTAAGGCCAACTCATACGCCAGTGTCCTTACTCTTTCGGGTACCTCGTAGGGACCAATGTACGAGGACTCATTTTTCTTTTACTCCAAACCTGGTCACACCCTTCATCGGTGATACCTTCAGCTATACCTTTTCTCCCACTGCAACTCCAACAGTCGCCTTTTAGAATCCGCCCAGCTTTTATTTCGTTCTTGAGCAACTTTAAGCTTTTCACGAATGATGTTGATCTTCTTCTTAGTCTGCTCTACCGATTCTGCCCTGGTGATAGATCGTTCCCCAACTTCATCCCAGTATATAGGGACCGACACTTACGATCATCTAACGCCTCAAATACTGTCATACCAATAGCACTGTGATGTCTATTGTTATAGGAGAAATCAATCAGCTTCACCATATCGGGGTTCCATATCTCAGTCGTCAAACAATTTCGTACTTATATCCACTATTCTCAGCAATCCTACAAAATCAGTACTTATGTATACTATAATCTTTAACTTAAAGACTTGTTTTCCAGACTCATTCCTCAAACCATAAGAATTTTCTGAATCAATTCTCCTACCTATGGACTAGTTCTATGATCATGCCCTTACTTTTTCAGAGATATTATCAGCAACCTATTATACAAAGTACGTGCATAGACATAATTTCTTCAATTTAAAGAAAATTAACTTACGTAGCTATAACTTGGAATATAGCTTTAACTGTTTAAAATAAAATGTCTCCTAATTTTTTTTGTAACCACAAAACTAAAGTATCATATATTTGTTTTAGCAACGTGGTGTCTCAAATGACCATTTATAAAACAACGACATAACTTGTTCGCAAAAACATTATGGTAAAATCACATTAAAACAGTTGAAACTTAATAAGGTAAGATTTTATAAAATGATTTGAATACGGTACCTTTCATTTTCTAAAAGAGGTATATATATTTTGAAAGCTACTTTTTGGCTTCATAGATAACAAGTTCATCGCGAATGGATAAATAACTTTGAAAATACTCTAACGCATAAAATGCTTGTGATATCGCTAGTCGTCAAGTAAAATTAATTTTAACTAAAAATAGATGTAACAAAAATAGAAATTTGAAATATTGTGTAAGAAATATATATATACACATCGTTCTTGGAAGAACATTAATATTTCAAAAGTTTTCTCTTTTTTTAATGTCATCAAAAGAATTGAAATTTTATCATACTGATATACCAGTACAGAAAAGAATTTAATATTGTGACGTTCAGTAGACTATTAAAAAAAACTCTAGGACTCAATAAGGTATTTTCAAAAAAAAAAAAATTTGAAGTACCGGTAAAATATTGGTATACCTTAGTGTACGTGCTTATATAAAATATTTATCTGCTTGGAAAGTATATAAGTACAATATTTCGTATAATTTCTATAACCCATCCTCATTTTCAAATGAAAAATCCGTCTATGTATCGGTTATTATAAGTCTAACCTTCGCCTATTATGATAAAGTTACTAACTTAAATCGTCCAATCCTAGCATGGCACACTAAATATTAATCAACTTAAAGTATTCGAATTCATCATGCTTCCGCACGCCACACTGATCCCATTATACCTCTTTACTTGGTTGTTTAAACCGCTAATTTTGACCTAGTTACGTCACATATGAAAAGCCACCACTACTTGTTCATGCTTACCCTATTTCAATTCAAGCCTACTAGGTTCAAGCCAAATATTACGATATCAACACTTAACCCACAATTTGTAATGATATATCGTTCCAAGATACATTCTATAGTCGATTATCACCTGTTGCTATCGATCGATACCTCTAATAAAACTAATATCGTCGACATATTTTGATAACACTACATTCAACATCTTAACCTCAGACTATAAATTCTTTGGTACAATATCCTTTACTAAACTCTACTGATCATAACAGTTATAGATCGTTACTTAGTTTCTATCATTTCTCATGTCTAAAATCATTGCTTATTTCTAATTTTAATGCTTAGAATATAATCACAACTTATGACAAAGATCAGTGCTTATGTTTAAGTCATCACCTGACGTTCAGATCACTACTTAATTTCTAGAGCCGATATTTCATATCGTCATTCCTTAAGTCTAAAATCGTAACTTACAGGCAAGGTCATCACTTAACTTCCAAGATCACGTCTTATTTCCAAATCATACTGAGTATATAATCCACGTTTATGTCTAAAATTAATACTTAAGTCGAAGATCAACTCTTAATCAAGATCGTCGCTTATGTCTAAAATCGTGACTCATGAGTATGATCATCACTTAATTTATAAAGTCACGTTTTACTTCCAATAACATGGCCAACATATAATAATTGCTTACGACTAAAAATCGGTACTAAAGTCTAAGATCGTGACTTAGAGGTAAAATCATAACTTAATTTCTAGGATCATAGCCTAAATATGCTTCCGCCGTGGATCTAGAGCCATGCTCTGATACCGACTGTAGCGACTCGTCCCGAGCCCTAGTACTCGAAACAACTCACCCGCCGTATCTCACTAAGGAGAATACAAGGCGTCGATATAATTACATGTTATCACAATGACGTAAATCAAAGTCAGCGGAAGTCATAACTAAGAATCCTCGATAAAATAATCTTCATCATTCATACAATGTCTAAGAATTTCTAAATCAATACAATAATCAAATGTATGTAAACACTAATCTCGAAAATACATAAACCTCGAATATCGAAACGACTGTCTCAATCAACCCTCAAAAGTCTCGTATGAATATCCTTAGTCTCGAAATCTCCCATCTCGATCTTCATGGTATACTGACTCCTGTGTAAGCATACCCAACTTCTCCCACCTGCAAAACTGGTGAGTGGTGGTGTGAGCCAAATCAACGGGCTCAGTAAGCAACCTATCTATACCTATTATGAAAATCATACACGAAGAGACAATTACATATAACATTTACAAATCAACATACATGTCAATCGAGTAAATAAACTGCGAAAAGTAAGTCACTCCACATAGTAATGCGCAACTTCATGATGCATGCCTTCTCTACGTGTCACACGCAACAAAAGTCATGTCACTCACGATGCTCATATCTCTACCTTGCAATGCATGAACCTCGAGGTGATCCTACCACACGCCTCGTCAGGCCACACGCCCCGTCGGGCCACATGCCTCGTAGGGCCACACGTCTCGTAGGACCACATGCCTCATAGGGCCACACGCTCCGTAACGTGGAGTCAGCGAACACACGCTCCGTAACATGGAGTCAGCGAACACACGCTCCGTAACGTGGAGTCAGCGCACACACGCTCCGTAACGTGGAGTCAGCGCCCCGAAGGGATGCAATGCAATGCACATGCCATGAATGCTTCACACACAATCTGGTGTATACATGCTCCTATATATACCCGCGCCCATACACATGCATAAATACGTGCATGTATACCCTCACACATATACATATATACAACGAACAGTACACGGATGCATGATAAACATTATTGCATAGATAGACCACTTACCGCTAATGCATGCCAATATAACGATCACAAATAGATCACTTACCTCTGATGCATGACAATATAACAAGCATAGATAGACCACTTACCTCTGATGCATGACATCAAAACGAACACAGATAGACCACTTACCTCTGATGCATGACAACGTAACAAGCATCGATAGACCACTTACCTCTGATGCATGACATCATAACGAGCACAGATAGACCACTTACCTCTGATGCATGACAACATAACAAGCATAGATAGACCACTTACCTTGAATTCGGTATTCACTTCCTTCTCTTCTAGGCTCGAATCTAAACAATTTTAGTATAACAAATCAATACTAATAATAAAGGTTAGTTTGACTTACTTAAAATAATTAGTTCATCGCTTTCTATTTTCCCCCACAAATCCACCTTTATAATTGCACACATAAACAACACTCATGATTCAATTAAAACCAGTTTATAAACAACACTCTTTATACTTTCAAATATATTAAAATCAGTTTATAAAGTACTTGTATAAAACAATTAATGAAACTCACGTAAACAATCATTTATGTATAAAACTGCCAACATAATATATTTCCACATGCACCTATTTCTGCCGAAGGTAAACACAATAAAATATAACACTTTTTTTTTTTCTTTTTTTCCTTACACCTGCCGAAACAGGACTTCCTTTTTGTCTAGATTTGCTAAAAGACTTTCTGAAATTATATACACATATTCAATACAACACGGTAACTTTAGATATATTTATATATAACTTCCGAAAACTATGTATGTGTATATGTTGGTTTTAAAACCGTATATATATATACATAATAAAAAAACTGAACTGTAAATAGATATATATAATATCAACCGAAGTAGTGGCCCAAATTACTTTTATATAACTTATATCCATTTAACTATATTTCAGCAATTTGTCTCATGACTTATATAGTAAACAATAAAATAGAACAGTATATATACATTTCCTTGCAACTCTGAACCCGATTACATAAGCATATATAAAGTTTTCAAACAGTGTTAATACATATATACATATATCCAACATCATCATAGGTGAGAAATGCATCAAGTATACATATGTATAGATATAACAAACTATGCAATCAAGAATACTAATGCATGATCCAATGTTATAATCATTATAAACATATAGATTTTCGTAAAATATAGCAAGTATAGAGAGATTACTTACATCGATTGCTATACGATACCGTACGATTGGACTAAGGTTTGTTGAAGACCGAAACTAATTTCTTTCTCCACCAATTGTCCTCGGCTGGAATGGCAAAAAGGCAACTCTTATATTTCTTTTCCTTTCTTCACCTATTTTCCAAGTCTCACTTGTTTTTTTTCCAATGGTTGGAGTTGGCCGAGAGGTCCAAATAAAGAGGAGAAAGCCAGGGAGTTACATTGTGGATATTTATGAGGAGAATTAAGAGCAGATAATGTTGGTTTAATGGATGGGGATTTTAGAATAGGATTAGGTAGTGGTATTAAGACCAATTAAAGGGTATTAATGGTGGGGTTATTGAGGAGTTTTTTTAATAAAATTTAATTATTACTATTTTCTAATCCTATCCGGGTTGTAACACATAACCATGTAGAAAGGCTACATTCTCGATTAAGAAGGTGGATTTCTTGTATTCAGAGATAGCCTGTTGCTGAGCCTCGGATTACCACTTCGGAATTAGCGCAGCTTCATTTTGGAGCTCAGCCACTTTACTCTCCGCCTCAGCTCGACCCCTATCTGTCTCCTCCATGTCAGCCCTAAGGCCCTTATTGTCGATCTCAGCCTTTTTCAGCGTCTGTTCACCTCTACAACCTGGCTTTGCAGAGCTTCGTTAACTAAAGAAGACTATGCTAGACCAACCTCTATGGTTGCCTCGTTCTTCTTCGTCTTCTCCAGCTCATCTTCCAACTCAGCGATTTGTTGAGCCCTCTTTTTGGCTACTCTGGCAAAGCTGATGCGAGTATTCATAACCTTCTCCAAGAGCTCGTTTAAATTCTCAGCACGACTCATGAATTTCAATTGAGCAGCTCTGGACTGCAAATGGACCGGGAAAGTTAGTTTACTGAAAAGCCAAATTGAGATTTCAAACAAGTGCAAAAACTTACTAGTGCCATGTCATTATGCACTTTGTCTGCAAGCTCCCCAAAAGACAGAATTTGAAACTTGTCCAGGTTGGGGGCAACACTGACTCCCCGTTTAAACAGCATACCATTTCTGTCTCATCGGCGCTCTCCCTTTCGGCAAGAGATTCACCCTGCTCTTCTGCCATCCCAGCTCCCAAAGGTTGTGGTATCTCCGTAGTTGAAGGCCCATCGAGGTTGAGCCATTCTTACAACTGAAATAGGGCTGTACAGATGGGCCAAGCCTCTGGCTTCGCTTTCTCTTTGCTAGACGAAACGCCAGCTCGGTCTTGTTATCATCATCATCGTCAGAGTTGACATCCATTCCCGTTATATCGCTGATAGGTTCAGCATGCAGAACTGATGTAGCTCCAAATGGGGGCATGAACCCCACCTAGTGCAATAATTCTGCAAAATTAGACAGAGTCATACTGAGTATTAAAAAATCCAAAGGAAAGTTGAAAATCAGAAGTTCACTAGCCTCAGAAGTTCCTCTCGCCAACTCACTTGGCGCACCTAATTGGGGCCCCTCTGGCCCCTGAACAGTCACTTCTGTCTGGCTTGCTGCTGCGGCTCCTTCTTTTCCTCTCCTTTTGGCTTTCATTGCAGTCACCAGATCAGTCGTCACAGATGTCATGGTTCATGAAAGAACACCATGTCAACGTAGCTCCAAACCATAGATACTATATAGAACAGAGCTTGACCCCTATCCGGGACGACCTATAAAATTTACTCCCTCAAAATGCTGAAGCTGGGCCACACACCAAATGATCAAGGTCAGCCTTCTTCAGCACATGGCCGCTGATCTTAAGCCAATTAACTGTGGCCTCAAAATTATTCAAACTCCTGGCCACCTCCTGATGTTGACCAGCGGGAAGTTTGTTATCAGCCTTGGACATCTTGCAAACGTCCTGACTAGTGGTGCCAACCTTCCTCACATAGAAAAATTTCCCTTTCAAATTCCTGATTGAGGGAAAAAGGTCAATGGCAAATCGGAATGCCTTATTCAAGGCCTGTCTGCTAAAATATAACCAACTTTCAAATACCATACATGTGAAGAACCCTCTGAAAGTCTCAATGTCGAAACTGACTTGGATGGCACGAAGAAAAAGAACGTATCAGGCTAACATCCTAAGGCCATTAGGCTAAGTTTGAGGTAGACTGAGCTGATAGAACAGAATGATCAACTTTAGCAGATTTGGGATGGGCAAAGAAAAACCAGTTTTGAAATACTCTTCGTACATTGCCTTGTACCCCACATGGGGATCATGGGCAGTGCAGCCAGCGGGAGGAAGAATAGAATCGAACCTATCACAATCGATTTGATAAACTTGGTAGAGTTCAGAGAGCTTAGCCTGAGACAAAGTACAAAACTGCGCTTCCATTAAGCCCACGGCTTCACCTCGGCCCACTGACCTGAAGGACAGAGAGTCGATGTCCATCTCTCGAGGCTGACGATTCAGGCTAGGGCGCTCAGATGACGCCGCTGTGGAAGTTGTATCGCTAGGACCAGCAAGTTGCTTGGCCCCGTCGTAGTATCCAAGTTCCCCTCAGAAGACAACCAGGAAATGAAAGATCCCTCCACTACGGCGCCAGCAGAGGTAATTTTGTGATCCAAGGAGTCACTTGACATAATAGCTGAAATAAGGGGTGTAGAAATACTTGAAGAAAAGCATTACTTAAATACATGTATATAGCATATTAAATATACTGTACAGTACAATAGTTTAAATTTTACTTCTGTAGGTGACCGTTAGAGAAGTAATAGCCGTTGGCTATTTGTGTATAAATAGTGGGTTGGTGTGTACATTAAAGATAATCTGAAATTATTAATTTCAGTCCAAGAACTCAAAGTTTCTCATTATCAATTTATTTCTGCTATTATATTCTCAAGTTATCTTGGAGGTTAAATTTCTATATGGTATCAGAGCAAAGTGTTGGAAAGCAAAGCTTGGTAAATTCTGTGCGTTCTGATTGTGCTATGTTTATTTTTATCTCCATCGTTGTAGCAGAAACTCCATTCAAGGAGCTAAGGTTGAAGACAACCCTTTGTAAGAAAGAAAGGGGTAGTTGCAATATATTTTATTATTTATTCGACAGCTGGATCCGCTCATATCACACCAAGTTTCGGTGGAAAAGTGTTTGACACGCTGCTGTAATATAAAATATGAAACAGAAGTGGAAGAGACACATGTTTGTGCGTGTCCTCTTTATTTTCCCTGGTAACATTAAAATGTCCATGCAGCACAGTATACAAAGACATAAAGGGACACGTCTACATCACTTTTACCAACATTTTTTTAAATTGTCAACATCACTTTTATCAATACCCTTCCCAAAGTCTTTCTTTTATTTTAAAATTCCTCAATCCGTGTTCTGAGGCTTCCTCTTCCTTTTCTCTTGATATCTGTCCGATTCACCTTTTTTTTAAACTTTCTCATCAATTTAATTCTTCCTCTTACGTCTTCCAGACTCTTCTTTTCTGTCCAATTCTTCACCTTATACTCTCTTTCTTCTTCATCTCCAGAACGCTTAAATTCATTCCTTCGTCTTCATCAGTTTTTTGTTCATTATCAAACCGTCTTTAGTCTGCCAACATAACCACTATGGCTGAGTTGCCAAAAACCGCCTCTGCACTTTCTGGAGGTGGGACGTCCTCAGAAAGCCTAACACCACAACTACCCAACACTCTTGATGGAAACTCCATCAAAGTAATGATGGGTCATACTATTAGCTCAATTAGTGAAGGATCTGCCCTATTAACAAACACTTCTGTAAAATGTCCTAGTAAACCTTCACCCTCAACTCAAACGAACACACAACCAGTAACTAGTGGAATAGCCTCAGATTACTCCAGTTTCGTTGTAAGAAAACACCAAGGACAAGGTCCCTCAGGACAAAGATTTTCCCATTGTGCGTCTCAGTTTTATAAATACTACAAGAAAAATTGTCACTCGGTAGAAAATTGCTTCAAACTTCAAAGGCTCAAGGAGGCACAACAACAAAGTGGTTCTGCAAGGTTCTCACCATCTTGGGGAACAGGACGTCAGTCTATGGCACACACTACATCAGCTCAAAACTATCCAGACTCAAGACTCACTCATAAAGTTGAAGCATTAGTCCAGTTACTAACCTAACAAAATCAACTCAATAGTCATCCACAGTTTCAACACGGTAACTCTCAGCAAAGTGATGTACAGCCCAGTCAGGCTACTATGGCCTCCAGGACAGGTACTGATTTATATGCTGAACTATGCTCTTGGATTATTGACTCTGGTGCTTCAGATCATATGACTAATAATCTTTGTATCCATCATATATGTAAATCCTTCTAGACTCCAAGATTGGTTAACATAGCTAATGGTATTAATTTACAGGTCCTAGGAAAAGGCGTAGTTGTACTTAATGAAAAACTAATCTTGCATAATGTTTTATATGTGACAGGCCTTCACTTTAATCTCATCTCTATTGGAAAAATAACACATGATAATGATTGTTTAGCAGTGTTTTCATCTTCTGAATGTATCTTTCAGGAGAAACGTATGTGGAAGATGATTGTCAATGCTAGACAATTAAATGGATTGTACATCATATGTTCAGGAGAAAAAATGCCTGAGTTTTTGAATTTCGGGTCATCATTATGTTATAATTCACTGTCTCTTCTCAGGACAAAGGGTCTGGATCATATTTTGTTGTGGCATAGTAGGTTGGGACATCCTAATTTTTTGTACCTAAAAAGAATGATGCCACAGTTGTTTACTAATGTTGATTTCAGCAGTTTGAATTGTGAATCTTGTGTTCTTGCAAAATAGACTAAAGGGCAATATTTACCAAAAATGTATGAACCTAGCTCACCCTTTAATTTAGTCCATTCGGACGTTTAGGGCCCATCAAAAATGCCAAACTTAAATGGCACCCGATGGTTTGTTACTTTTGTTGATGATCATACAAGGTTAACTTGGGTTTATTTAATGAAAAATAAAAGTGAAGTAGGGAATATTATTAGAACTTACATTTCTTTAATTAGGACACAGTTTAACACCACTATTAAAGTCTTAAGAAGTGATAATGGCACTGAGTACGTGAATAAAGAAGTAAGAGACTATCTTAGTGATCTGAGAATACATCATCAGACATCTTGTGTATATACACCTCAACAAAATGGAATTGCTGAGAGAAAAAATAGACATCTTTTAGATGTTGCTAGAGCAATCATGTTTGCTACAAATACTCCCAAAATATATTGGGGGGGAGCAATAATCGCAGCTACATACTTAATTAATAGAATGCCTTCCAGGGTGTTATCGTTTAAGTCACCAAAAGAAGTGCTGTTGAGTTGCTATCCAAATACTAAATTAATGTCTACTTTGCCTTTTAAGATTTTTGGGTGTGTTATATATGTTTACATTCAAGATAGCATATGCACTAAATTGGATAAAAGAACACATAAGTGTATATTTTTAGGCAACTCTAATACACAAAAGGCTACAATTGTTATTGTCCTATTACTAAGAAAATGTTCGTATCATGTGATGTTATATTTGATGAACAGAGGTCCTATTATGTCAGCAACTCCTTGGAAGAAAAATCACTTGGTGATATTGAGCACTAGTGGAGTATATTAGATATTGGGCCTAACACTGTCAATAGAGGCAGTGAGAATGGCCAAGTTGTGAATATTCAGCCCACTAAAGGGGAACTTGCAGATCCGGAAACCAACACCCCAGCTGAAAATGAACCAACTTGGACAGAGTCGCCAACTAAAATGCCTAGTATAAAGGTTTATACAAGGAGAAATAATATTAATCAAGGGCTAGAATCCTTACCTTCTACTTCGGATAGAACCTCAGATGACCTACCAATAGCTTTAAGGAAAGGGGTTAGAGAGTGTACCAAACATCCCTTGTATAATTTCCTTGCATATGATAAGTTAAAAAAACAATTTAGGGCATTCACAAGCTCCTTAGATAATCAAGAGATTTCGTCCTGTATTGAAGAATCTCTGGAAAATAAAGTATGGTGAAATGCTGTTATAGAGGAAATGCAGGCTCTTGTTAAGAATAAAACGTGGGAGTTAGTAACCCGCAGTCCGAACATTAAAACCGTGGGATGTAGATCGGTATTTTCAGTAAAGTATAATACTAACGGACCAATTAATAAGCATAAAGCTCGATTAGTAGCTAAGGGTTATACTCAAACATATGGAATAGATTATATAGAAACTTTTGCGCCTGTAGCAAAATTAAATACGGTCAGAGTTATTTTCTCTGTTGCAGTTAATTTAGATTGGGAACTATTTCAACTAGATGCGAAAAATGCTTTCTTGAATGGTGACTTGCAAGAAGAGGTATTCATGGAAATACCACCCGGGTTTGTGAACAAACAAAATGAAGGAAAGGTATGTAAATTGAAACGATCGTTATATGGGTTAAAACAATCCCCACGTACATGGTTTAAAAGGTTTACTTCTATGGTTCTTAAATACGTCTTTAAACAAACCCATTGTGATCATACTCTATTTATAAAACATGCCAGCATTCATGCTATTACCATACTTATTGTTTACAAAGATGATATAATTTTCACAGAAAATGACAAAGAAGGCATTACTCTAATTAAACAACAACTGTCTATGGAATTTGAAGTTAAGTATTTAGGAAGAGTAAGATATTTTTTAGGCATGGAAGTTGCTAGAACAAAGAATGAAATGAGCATTTCACAAAGAAAATATGTATTTCAATTATTAAAGGAAACAGGTATGTTGGGGTGCAAACCTGCGCCCACTCCTATGGAACCTGGACGAAAAGCAAGAAAGTTGTGGGATTCTACTCCAACAGATCGGTTACAATATCAAAAGTCGGTTGGTAAGCTAATTTACTTGTCTCATACTCGCCCAGATATATGTTATGCTGTTAGTTATGTTTCACAATTTGTGCATAATCCTACTAACGAACACCTTAAGGCTGCATTGAGATTTCTCAGGTATCTAAAGGCTGCTCCAGGTCAGGGTTTATTTTTCAAGAAACAAACGGACAAAGGTATTTCGGTCTATACAGATGCAGATTAGGCTGGCTCCCAAACAGATTGGCGATCAACTACAGGATAAGGTACATTCCTTTGGGGTAATCTTGTCACTTGGCGCAGTAAAAAGCAAACACTGGTATCGCGCAGTAGTGCAGAAGCCGAGTTACAGGCACTTGCAACAGGACTATGTGAAGGATTATGGCTGAAAAAGGTACTTGAAGATCTGGGGGTGAATATGAATCTACCTATATATATTTATTGTGATAATGTTTCAGCAATAAATATGGCTGAAAACCCCACTCAACACGATAAGTCAAAACATGTTGAGATTGACAAGCACTTCATTCGGGAAAAAATTGAAGATAAGGTTATCATCATCAAGCATATTCCGTCCAGTAACCAAGTTGCAGATATCTTCACCAAGCATGTATCTGTACATACTTTTCTTACACTTGTTGTCAAGCTTGGTTGAATAAATATATACAACAAGCTTGAGGGGGAGTGTAAAAATACTTGAAGAAAAGCATTACTTAAATACATATATATAGCATATTAAATATACTGTACAGTAAAATAGTTTAAATTTTACTTCTGTAGGTGACCGTTAGAGAAGTGATAGCCGTTGGCTATTTGTGTATGGGTTGGTGTGTACATTAAAGATAATCTAAAATTATTAAATTCAAGAACTCAAAGTTTCTCATTCTCAATTTATTTCTGCTATTATATTCTCAAGTTATCTTGAAGGTTAAATTCCCATAAGGGGAAAAGAAGACTTCCTTGGAAAGAGCTAGAAAATTGGAGAAATTAGGAGACTCAAAAAGCTCAGGAAGCTCAACAGCACCGGATTGAAAGAAGGGCACCAGAGAAGACATGCTCAGAAAACTCTATTACTTGAAGTGAGAAATCAATGGCAGATATGAGCCCATTTATACTAAGGACGAATGTCGATGTGGGAACTTGGAGATACCCATAATTACTCCCACTAACACCACATCTCGCATTAAATGGGGTTTGAATAACCACTAAACCCACTATTTAGCGTCAGCCAATCATATGTTGACACGTTATGTAAGCGGGTAAGAATAACAAATTAGCAATTAATGGGTAGTTACTTGAAGATTAACCTTCCCTTATGACCTCGGCAAGTCTAATCTGGTGGTAACTTGACAAGCTCAGAAATCAGCTGCTAACAAAGACAAGTAATTTTACCTCGGCCAGTAACAGTCAACGTTGCTGGGCCATCTACTAGCGTAGGCCATTCACCTCGGCCTGCTCAGCTCTACTCCTGCTCAGCTCAGAGGGCAAACTATCTCGGCAGACCCCAGTCAACTCAGCTCGACAAGGGAGTTAGTCGCCAGGTCAGCATGCCATGGTTGCCCATCTCAGTTCAGCTCAACAGGCTATCAAGGGTAGTGCCCTTCAGCTCAACTCGGCAGAGGGTTGCAGACTAGTTCAAGCGATGCAATCCTCACTTCATCTTTTTGGATGCGCTGCTCAAAGAGCACCTTAGCTCAGCCGTACATGATTAAACAGACATCTGCCAGCCAGCTGTCTTAGCCACGCACCACGACATGTGGCGCCACGTGGCCACCATGTAGACGAAAACTGCCAGTAGGGCAGCCATGTGCCATCACCTCATGACGTCTTGTTATGCACCACTCATTCAAACCCATATAAAGAGGTCACACCTCGTCAGGGACAAAGCCAAGTGAAGTTAAGCTGAATCGAGCTACTCTAAGCTATTCCCAACTAAAACAGTCACCCCCTCCTAAGTGAGGAAGCCGACCAGGTTGCTTTGACCTCTACTTCAAACATATATTTACATAATCATGACTAGAGCTGACTTGATCACCGGACGTCGAGGCCTCAAACGTCGAACGTTGACGACATTATTTCACGAATCACCTCTGATCTATTGGTGAAGATCCGACTTCATCATGTGCTCTTACTTGATTGAAAGTGTGTAGCAGTAGCTATCAGAGTGAAATTATTATAGAGTACTCTCATGATTGAAGTAACCACTAGGATGACAAGCAACTAATTCTGAACTAAGATTTGCAAACTTCGAAATGAAGAGGACAATCGCATTCATTTTGTTGTGGTCAGGGGAAGAAGGCTACTGTATTTCCAGCAATGTACAGTAAACTGTCTGATGCGAGCGGAGCCGAGAACAGGGCGATTGTTGATGGGTATCTTTTTACAAGTAGAGAACCAGGAGCGTCAATGGAGTTTGCCCTAGTGCTTGTAGACAAGTTCTTTGACGAAACAAAGCTTTGGAGCTCGCCAAGGCTATGGCTTTTGTTCATTAGGTGTTTCGTATCTATGTATCGGCTTTAATGGACTTGTGCTGCTGTTTGTTTAACTACATAGGGAAGAGCTGAGTAAGTGAGATCGTGCTGTAACATGCAGACTGCTGCCATTTTTCGTGTTATTGGAGGAAACTTGATGTACAAATAATAAACATCGACTTTCGGCTTAGCAAAACAACGTTGTTTTGCCGTGTTTGTTTTTTAATCCCAATGAAAGATCAATAAGGGGAGTCTTGGATCAAATGGTAAAATTGTTGTTTTGTGACGTTGAGTTCACATGTTCTAGTCGTGTAAATAGCGTCTTGCACAAAGTATAGGGTAAAACTGTGTACATCAGATCGCAAAGCGATCCGGCCTCTCCCCGGACCCTGTGCAAACGCGGGAGCCTAGTGCACCGGAAACGTTTTTGAAGAGATCAATAAGAAATGAAAGAAAAATACGTACAAGGTGGGTATATTAATGTTTTATTTTGCTCTATAATATATTGTTCAATTTAAAACGATTGTTTTATGGTAAAGTCTAAATAAAATATAACAGATGGACATGTAGGGGGATAGGATCCCCTCACCGCACCTCCTTCACCGCGTGCGTGACCGCGCGACACGTGGCAAAAAGGGAGGGTGGTGAGGCTGGGTGAGGATAACCCTCATCCAGCCTCACCACCCCCTACTGCTACCACGTGTCGCGTCCTGGACCGCGCGGTGACTCACCGCGCGGTGAGGAGATCTCATCCCCAGGTAGGGATGGGTCTTAGATTTTATACCTTTTTTGAACATAGCCATTCATCTTGGCTTTGTTTTGATCTGGACAGTAAAAATGAACAAGAAAGAAACACGAACCGATCCACTGTGAAGACATACATTATACATACATACATATACATTATGGGATATCTTACTGTTGTATTGAGTTAAAATATTGTAAGTTCCAACCTTAAAACTTACAAAATAATAACATATAAATTTTTTACGGAACGTATTAATGACGGGCGCCTTAATAAAATAATAAATGACATTTTCTTAACATTATGTACGAAATACAACTGGCCATATTTTTCCCGACAGTTGAGCAACTAACTAGAGCTAGTGAGAGGCAGCCCTACCTAAACCTGATTCCTCAACTTTAACAAATCCAAACTCAATTCACCCTAAAAGCGGATAAGATCACCTCACCGGAGAATGCGGTGACGCGTGACCGCGCGACACGTGGCAGTAAGAGGGGTGGTCATCTAGCCTCACCACTTCCTTGCTGCAACGTATCGCATGGTCACAAAGAGGATGAAAAAAGTTGGGATGAGAAGATCCCAACCCAAAATCTCAGGCTTTCAAGTTCACTGTTATAAAACTCACAAATATACACTGCAAGCTTGGCCCAGCCCAAGCGCATGGTTTTTCCGTCCCAAACCATCTTGGAGCAAAAGGCGAAATTCTTCGCTATGGGGCTTTCACCGTCACATCTCCAAGGAGCATTGTGAAGGATGTAAATTAGGAGTTCAGCGGCCTTCTAAGTTAGGTGAGGACTTACGCATTGACCCACACAAAGTGCCCATGTAAACTATGACTGCGACCTAGCAGCAGTGGAACACTCACACTGTACGTGTCTCTAAGAATGAACTCTTGAACTCTTAGAGCAAATCTCAACTCGAGTACCAACTGGACTATGTCATGGGACCGTCTCAAGCCATCTTAAGAATATGTGTGTGTATTGAAATACATCTAGACAACATATGTAGTTAAAATATATTAATTTGGTCTAAGTTTATCATTTTTGTATGGTCAGATAACTAATACTTGTCAATTTTCATCTATGGTCTACCTATTTCCACTAGTATGATATCCCAAAATACATAACTAATAAAATTATTGCAATATCTCTTTCGTAAAGACTTGATAATTACTTGATGAAGTCATTCGTGTAAAATGAAAAGAGTTTTTTTTCTTTTCCTTAAATAAGTTAACATAAATATCAATAAAATTAAACTAAGTTAACAACGTATGTTTAATGAAAAATAGGAAGCACTTGCATACTACAATCAATTATACTTCAGTTACAAAATCCGATGAAATACTAATATTATTCAATTATTCTTTGTAATTCAAGCTTAGATAATGCACTAAATATTACTTCTGGTTATTTGAAAAGCATATAGTACATATACTTACATACATACATACACACACACATATATAGGAAGCTTTCTATTTATGTTTAATAAAATCACTTCGCTAGTGAATATTTCTATTATTGTGCTATCTATGCGGGTACATATAGAGCCGGGGGTATCACTGGAATCAAACTCTCTATCTCTTCGGATGGAGGTATTGTTTCTCTGCCTCTCACCCTCCCCAAACCCTAACGATAGTTTTTGCTATCATTGGGATATACTGGTACGGTTGTTGTTGTTATATATTTTTAAAAAAAAATTGGGGAGAGGAATCGAACTCGAGACCCAGGAATAAGATAAATGCTACTCAACCGCTAGACCTAAAGGTTTTTCGCTTTGTTGTTGTTTATAAATTATATATATACTAAGTATAACGAACTGAGTTTGGCAAAGTTCAAGCTAGGCTCACATCTAAATCGGATTTGAAATTCAAGTTCAAACTCGGCTCAACTCACAATGTCTCAAGACTAGGCCCTTTAGTTTTGGGCCTGATCGGACGGAGATCAACCCGGCCCATTGACAGTTCTAAATCTTACCTAATAGGAGACATAAATTAATGACGTGGGTGTGATTTCGTCAATGGTCATTTATGAATGATTGGTGATTGTTGAAGAATAATTAAGAGAAAGGCAGCTTCTAGGCTGACAGTAATATTAATAATTTTATCATGGGATGTCAACAAGGCTGACTTTGTCGCAAATAGTCTGCTTTTTTTTTCCCAGAATTTGTGGATTGCGTCAGGCCGTGGAATTCCAAAGCCTTTTCCATAATAGCACATCTCATTAATATATGTGATGAATTCGGATATTCACCAGATAGATCAGGGGTGATCCTTGTGGTATGCCGTCAACTCTCTGTTACGGTCCGTCTTTAGAATCTGAAAAGAAAATGCAACGTTAGAGGCCCAGGATCAATGCTCTGAGAAAAACTCTTTGACGCTCAAGTCAGTTGTATGCATTTTTGTATGTAATGTATGCTGGAAGTAGAGGTTGAAGCAACCTGTTTCGGGCTCTCTTTCTGAGAGGGTGGCTGTTTATAGTGGATGAGCTCATGCTTAACTTTGGCCGAGCTTAAAGAACTTTGAGTCTGTGAAGAGACTTGATTCGGCTTCTGATGGAGAAGTTCTTATTTATAACTGTTGAATATGAAGGCTGCATGTCCTAGAGCCAAGATGGTGATGACATCTGGCCGCCCTGGTGGCAGCTCTGGTTTGTACGGTTGCCACGTGGTATCAAGTCACTGTGGTGCTAGCAACCCTCTTCTGTATGGTTGACATGTGTAGTTGAATGGTTGCACTGCTGGCAGTCCCAGACTGCATGAAGGCCAAGTGTCGCCACGTGTCTGGCGGAGAGGCCCATCTTGCTGAGTGATAGGACTCTGCTTAAGCATATTGTGCCCGAGCTGGGGTGCTTTGGGTGTAGTTCGGCTAGGGAGGTCAATAGAGCAGGAAGCTCCGTCGAGCTGAGTTAGGTAGGCCGATCAGAGTAGGCCGAGTTATTTGTGTATGCCTGGGGCCGACCAGGCAATGCCGAGCAAATATTACTTGGTCCTCTGGCCGGGCTGACCCGAGGCTTTGGCAGAATTTCAAGCTTGGGCCTTGTGATTATGCCGAGTAACCATTCTGGAACTTAGATGGCCGAGGTTGACCAGTCAAGATCTGCAAGGGATGAGACTGCGGCCTGTTTTAATTAGCCGAGCTTGACTTATGTTGACTCCTACTGACTAACGTGGAAGTCCTTTGTCGTGTTCAGCAGCTAAGTTTTGGTCTCATCAATCTGAAGAATTTGTATGAAGGAAATCTTTAAAGAAAAATGTAGTATTGATTAATCAGCTAGTTTATTATTAGATAATTTCTTGGTTAATTTTTTGTTTTATAGTCGATTAATTGTGTAGGTTTAAATTAAATTAAAATAATAATTTTAGTATTTAAAATTAGTCTCGATCGACATCTTTCTTGTATGTTATTCTACAATTTTAACTGACGAAATTGTTGGTAAATAGTCAGAAAATATGTATCAATAGATAATCAAATACGATATTTTTGATACGTGAGATGAGCAGATTAGACATGACTTACGAGAGTTGCACCTCTCTGAGGACATGGTCCAGGATAGGAGTTCATGGAGGCATAGTATTAAGGTTAAGGAGGGGTAGACATGATATAGGGGCACCTTAGAGCATACTTAGAGGATTATATAGTATTTACACTATATGTTTACTTTGCACTTTTTTGTTTCAGTATTTGTCTTTCTACTATTTGTGCATTTCCACTGTTATGAATATTAATATCCAAAGGTTTGTGTTTATGTTTAATAAAAATCCATTCACTAGTAATATTCCTATTATTGTGCTATCTATGCATGTACTTATAGAGTCGGGGGTCTCACTAGAAGCAAACTCTCCATCCATTGTGATGAAGATATTGTTTGCATGTCTCTCACCCTCCTCAGACCCTAGCGATAGCTTTTGCTGTCGTTGGAATATATTGGAGGTATTATCGATTAATATGAATCATTATAATCAAGGAGATGAGATCTCCTCACTCTCAAATCTCTCACTCCCTCTTCACCACCTGTTACGTGGCAGCCACCTCTCTCATACACTTTTTCCTCCCCATCTCTTATCTAGCATCACCACCTAATACTGACACATAGCGAGCGGTGTAAAAGGGGTGAGAGATTTGGGAGTGTCTCCGTTGTTGATGTTAAAAATTGCAAATAGAGAACCAAAACCACTAGAATTTTAACACGTGGCAGTCTCTTCCAAGTATGCTGACTAGATAGGGAAATCAAAGCGGATTGGATCCTCTTTCCGCTTCCGCCTCTCTTGTTTTCTCTTTCTTCTCTCTTCTCTCTTCACTCTTCCTTCTTCCTTTCCCAATCCTTCAGCAAAAATAGCCAACTCCATAACTGAAATAACATTGTTTGTCGTTGACAACATTGCGTTGTCTTGTCGGAGTATTTCCGGCTTACTAACTTCTTCCTCCCCTACAATCGTATCGGCTGAATCTTGCTAGGACGCTTGCCAACCGCTGGTTGTTGATTTCGGCCCCAATTTTGATATTGCCGGAGTTCTGGATTTCAAAACAGATGTTACTTATCAGGGTGTATGGGGGTGGGGTATGCGTTTGTTTTACATCCACTTTGAGCAAAATGCTTTAGCAATGAAAGAGTTTCCGATTGTATATGTTTTAACAACTCTGGTAGTTACTTGTTTGCAGCAGTTGAAGGTAAAAGAAAATAGACAAATCCACACAAACCAAAAATGGATTCTAATGTAACTTACGCACGTTCTGAAAACTGCTATTGAAACCGTTCTTCTGCGAAAAACTGCCGTCGACGGCGCTGTTCTCGCCGGGATCTGACCGTATGGAGGCTGCACAGCCAGAGAGAAGTACTGAGGAGATGGATCAATTCCATCAAAGTGTGAAAAAATACAAAAGACCAGCAATTGATGAGCCGATCGCGTTTCATGCAGACCCGCCATGTGAATCACGCGTCTGGGCAGATTTGGTACGCACCCCAGTACCAGTACCAGCAAATCTCCTACCAGATGGAGTTCTATATACCGGAGAAGACGAAGAGGATGCTAGTGATGATGAATTTGACTGTGTATTGCCCATTGAGAATGAATGTGGCCCGGGAAAGGCTGTGTTGGAGATCCCATTGGATGAATGCAAAAATCTGTGGCGTCCTTGGAGACGAGCGCTTGTTGTGAAGCCCCTCGGACGTGCTATATCTTTCCGAGTCTTGTCGCAAAGGTTGACGGATACATGGGCGTTAAATTGTCGCATTGACATCATTGACCTTGAAGATGGCTTTTACGTAGTACGGTTCTACTCCAAGGAAGATTATACTCATGTTCTTGAAGACGGACCGTGGACAATACAAGGTCATTATTTAACCATATCAAAATTTCGACCTGGTTTTAAACCATCCACAGCCACGGTTTCATCCACGATGGTTTGGGTGAGAATACCACGTCTGCCATTAGAATTCTTCCATGAAGCAGTCTTGATGCGCATAGGTGATCAACTGGGTACGACCATAAAGATCGATAGAAATACCACAATGGTCGCTCGAGGGAAATATGCACGTATTTGTGTCGAGGTGGATCTGCAAAGGCCTTTAATATCAACAGTAATAGTCAATGGACATCATCTGAAGGTTGAATATGAGAGCCTGCACCTAATTTGCTTTAAGTGTGGGAAATATGGCCATGGAGTTGAGGTATGTCCGTTGTCTGCCCCTACGGAGGCTATGGAAAATATCCCACCAGTGAAAGCCACAGTGGCACCGGCCTCGTCAAACGACCCATTTGGCCCTTGGATGATAGCAAGGAATAATAACAGAAGGAAGGGTAATGAATTGCAAAGACCATCAAATACTGCTAAATATGCCGCAGAATCTCAGAGTAATATCCGATCCCGCCAGATCTCTGGCCTGCAGGAGAAGAATGGGAATACAAACGTGAGGGGGTCCAGGTTTGCACCGATCTATAATGACGAAGATGAAGGCCAGGCGCAAGATTTGCTAGATAAACTGGAAAATGCCTTTGATTCAATACATGACGCTGGGCCATCAACAGTCTTCCGGACGGCCTCTAAATCCAATATGGGGAAACCAAGGGAACGTAAAGCTAAGGGATTGATGGTGAAAGATACAGCCAGAGTTAAAGTACAAATCCCTCGCACTACACAGATGGGGCCGACCAGCAGCGGGTTAGCGAAAGACAACACAAGAGGTCGTCATGCACGCCAGGTGCTGGAACCGGGATCTGTCACTATTCTCCCACGGCCTTTATCTGATATTACGAATGCACACTCAAAGGATACGGAATTCCCCGGGATGGAAGTATGGCGTTCATCATCAGCCACCGTCCCTCTCAAACCCACGGACAGACCTCTTGGCGACCAAACCAAGCAACATCCACCTGACATAAATCCGGAACCTCCCAATGCCATTGTACATGACTCTCCGATTGATGTTGAACAGGTTGACATGGAAGTGACTTTGATGTCTTCACTTGACCCGGTGGCAGGTCAGGGAAGCAATCAATAATATGGTTTAATGATGAAGATAGTGTCTTGGAATTGTCGCGGTGCTGGATCACCCAATACAATTCGTTATATCATACGTTTGATACGAGATCATACACCAGATATTCTCTTCCTTATGGAGCCACGTGTTCATAGTAACCAAGCAAGGCGTATTCTTTATAGGACTCCCCTCACTCATCTCGCGGCTGTCGAAGCGCGAGGTTTTTCAGGAGGCCTTTGGTGTTTTTGGAATGCAGAACTGTGACACTCCGTGTCATATCTCATACGGCCCAAATTATGAATGTTGCTGTACTAGAGGGTGCAACAGTTTCCAGCTTAATCTCATTTCTTTATGCCTCACCAAACTATTCTCTGCGTGAAAAGTTGTACGCATATATTGAAGGCATGGTTCAGCATGTAACCCTTCCTTGGCTCTTAGTGGGTGACTTTAACCAAGTTTTGAGGCAGGAAGATAAACGGGGAGGACGACCTGTTGGGGGACCTGAGACGGACAGGATGCAACACATGGTTGAATACTGTGAGCTTATTGAACTTGAGTTTGGGGGACCACGGTTTACATGGTCTAATGGACGATTGGGAAGATGTCTAATTGAGCAACGGTTAGACCAAGCTTGGGCTAATAAGAGCTGGCACTTAAAGTTTGCTTCTTCATCTCTCCAACATCTCACTCGCGTGTGTTCCGATCACTGCCCACTGCTTATATCCACGGCGGCTTCTCAGCCATCCCATATTGCACGGCATGCTTTTAAGTTTCAGGCATGTTGGATGGATCATAAAGAATTTGCCCCCTTCATCGTCAAAGCTTGGCGTCCGATTAAAGATGACCTTCGTGGGACCATGGCCGAATTCAAAACTCGTATGGAGGAGTGGAGGATCCGGGTGTTTGGTAGCATTCAACAGCGCCGAAAACGATGCTTAGCCCGTTTGAATGGTATACAACAGTCACTGTCCCATTATCCATCTATGTTTTTAACAAAGCTTGAGAAACAACTTCGGGATGAGTATCAAGATATACTTACACAAGAGGACTCTTATTGGCAACAAAAGAGTCAACTTCAGTGGCTAATATATGGGGAGAGAAACAGTAGATACTTTCATCTATCACAGGCATTAAAACGCAGGCGCAATACTATCCATCGGTTGAAAGCTGCCGACGGAACTTGGACAGAGGATGCACGAGTGCTGGAGACCATTATCTTAAAGCATTATCAGCAGCTATTTTCTAATAGTGATCCCGATGATGCTACAGTTCATGATATACAGGTACCATCACTAAACCATTCGGATAAAAGTTGGCTAAATCGTCCAGTACATGCCACGGAAGTGGAAAATGCTGTCTTCCAAATGGGTGCGTACAAGGCAGCTGGCCCTGATGGATTCCCACCCCTATTTTACCAGCGGAATTGGAATACCGTCGTCAAAGATGTGGTGGAGTTTGTTCAGTCAGCTTTTCGGAATCAATGCTTCCCGTCTGATATGAATGCAACCTTACTTACATTAATTCCGAAAAGCAAAACCCCTGAAAGTGCATCCCATTTCCGCCCCATTGCTTTGATGAATGTGATTGTTAAGATTATTACCAAGGTTATTGCAAATCGACTCAAGGCGGTAATAGGCAAGATCATATCACCAACGCAGTGTGCCTTTGTCCCCGGTCGGCAGGCATCCGATAATATTATTATAGCACAGGAATTAATGCATACGATGAAGATGAAGAAGGGATGCAAAGGATATATGGCGGTGAAGTTAGATTTGGAGAAAGCATATGATAAGGTCCGATGGAAATATCTTGAGGCTATCCTACTTAAGGTTGGATTTAGTAGAGAGATGACTAGCCTTATTATGTTTACAATTACATCCTCTACTTTATCTATACTTTGGAATGGGAAATGCTTGGAGGCTTTTCAACCACAACGTGGGATCCGCCAAGGTGATCCCCTTGCACCTTATCTATTTCTGTTATGTATGGAGAGCCTATCACAGAAAATACAGCAGGCGGAATTTGAGCAACAATGGTGCCCAATTCGGACATCTACTAGAGGCCCACGTCTCTCCCACTTATTTTTTGCGGACGACTTGTTGTTGTTTGGGGAAGCCACCGCCCGTCAAGCATCTATAATGGAGACTATCATCCGCTCGTTTTGTGCCATCTCTGGACAGACCATCAGCATCTCCAAATCGCAGGTTCTTATGTCTCGGAATGTACCTCCGCACTTTATGCCTGTCACGTTTAGCCGCTTGGGACTTCAACGCACCAATGACTTTGGTACATACTTAGGCATGCCATTACTTAATGGTAGGTGTGGCAGAAGCACTTATTCGTACATTGTGGACCGAGTTCGTGCGAAGTTGGGGACATGGAAATCGAAAGCCCTTTCTCATGCAGCAAGGTATGTGTTGATTCGCAGTGTACTTTCTTTGATCCCTACCTATGCCATGCAGACGGTCCGCCTCCCACTTGGTCTTATAGATGAGGTCGAAAAAATAATAAGACAGTTTTTTTGGGGTGACTCGCCTACCAGTCACCCTTTGCATTGGTTTAAGTGGTCCAAGATTTGCAAGGAGATATCACAAGGGGGATTGTGTATAAAGCGACTTAGGGATATGAACCAAGCAATGTTGGCCAAATTGGGCTGGAAGCTGATACACAATACGGAGTTACTTTGGGTTCAAGTTCTAAGATGCAAATATGGAGACATTCTCTCTAGTGGTCACAAAACTAATGTGTCCCCTTTATGGCGACATATAAGGAGTACAGTACCCTTGTTAAGGGCTGGGTTGCAATCTTGTAATACTTTGAATGCAGACAGAGCACACCCACCGCGTTGGCAGGCCACATCGTCAGGCATGTTCTCCGTTGCTAGCGCATATGGCTTACTACAGGAAGAGGATAACAGACCAGACCGAGATATATGGGTGAGTATATGGGCCATGAAAGGACCGTGTCGATTGAACTTCCTACTATGGAAAATATGCCACAATGCCATCCCCGTTGGGAAGAATTTGCAACGACACCATGTCGTGGTTGATAGTACATGCAAGGTGTGTGCCGGTGGGGAGGAACATACATTACACACTTTACGTGATTGTCCGTGGGCGAAGCAAATCTGGGAGCTACTGGTTCGACATCAGGACAAGCAGTGTTTCTTTACAGGCCACGACGCATTCGCATGGATTCAGTCAAATTTGATGGCTACACGAGGTGCCCCGCATGAAAACGATAATTGGCGGTATATTTTTAGAGAAGCAGTGTCCACTATTTGGTTCTGGAGGAATAAAAAAGTTCATGGGAGTGTACCCCAATTTTCCCATCCCCGTTGTGTCCGTGATGAAATCCTCATGCGTGTGAATAGATTGTTAGCAGCACATAGTAGGCCTAACAGTAGAGTTGTTGGTGTTGTGCATATGTCATAGATGCTGTAAAAATGCTTATACACTGCTAATTCTGGTTATTCAATAAGATCCCATTTCCATCGAAAAATGGATTCTAATTTTATTTCAGAAATAAGAAAAAATTCAACTTTTAGCAGATCAATATTTGGCATAATTTGTTCAACATACAGAAAAGAAGAGAGAATGCTTTCTGAACTTGACCAATGTAAAGTTCAATATTCTGGTGGAGACTGAATGAATATATTCATTCAAGTTGAAAAATATGTGCAGTAATTTTTTTATATAAGTTGTTACAGTTCTTCAACAGTCTTATTTTTTTATAACAGCTATTTGATGTGATCTTTACAATGCTAAATGTTTACAACGACTAGTTTGATAACGACTTAGTCTCACTCCAATATATATACAGCTAGATGAAATCGATTTATCAAATTCTCATCTGCCTTTTCTGATTTGGTACTTTGGTTCAGATGTTCCACGGTTAAAAAATAAGAAGACTTAAAACGATGAAATAAAGCAATTATTTCAATAATCTTTGTCACAACCAAGCCAGTTGACTAATCAAGATTTGGTCTCATTTGTTTTTAGGACACAATTCAATTGATATTTAGGTTGGGATTTGCTCCAAGAGATCAAGAGTTCGATTTGAGGGACACACACAATGTAGAATGCTAGGCCGAATGCCTGATTTACACGAAAATACCTTCTGTAGGTCACTGCGTAAGATTTCAAACAGTCTAAGGAGCAGCTGAACTCATGTAAAGTATCACCTTGGAATATTTGGTCTCATTTGTCAGATGTAATAAATGGGAACGCTCAAAAATCTGAATGACCATCCATTATGGTTGAACCCGGTCCCCCTGCCACACTCAGTTTCAAAGGTAGTGTAGGGATGTAAATCAGATACCTAACAGTCTGATCATTTACACAGTAGTCTGCATAAAGAGCCCCCAACACTGCAGGCAAATTTACACGCCAAAGAAACTTCCACACTATACACTTGATGGGAAGACACTCTCTCGCAGGAGCTGGGAATGACCACCCATTATGGGACCACATTAAATTTGTTCCCACAGCTACCCAGACCACTGTGCTACATCTTCATTTCCGTTTGATTTTTCTTTTCTTTTTTTTTTTGGTTCTACCCTCTCAGGGTGGATAAAAGGGATTTTCTTGGTGGTCTTTTTGTTATTACTTACTTGTCAAGGAAGCTCTGTATCTTCTAATTCTCTCAGCACTTCTCTTGCTTCACGAAAAGTTTCAAGAATTCGCAGAATATCTGAAAATCCAAAAGGGTCGGCTCCAATTCCCGAATTTCTTGAAGGGTTTCTTTTAGGGATACAGTTTGCATGTAAAGTTTTCATCTCTGTATTACTTTTGCTCCTCTATTTTTTTTTGACTTTTTGCATTTTATTTTGGATAGTGGGATTGTGATTACCTAGGAGAACCTGTTGGAGAATTTAAGGTTGGGCTTTGACCCATCGTTGGAGATTGAAGATTTGGGCTTCGGCCCGTTAATGGAAGTTGCAAAATTTGGTTATGCAACGTACTATGAGCTTAATGAATTCTTAACGAATAGTTAATGTTAGGATGTGATCTCACTCAATTATGTATTGTGTGAATGTGAAATTAATGCTCAAAGTAGATGGAAACGTTGTGGATGGGTGATGTGTCACCCGTGTGGAGGAATGCCACGTTGGATATGTCCATGTGGCGGAAAAAGCTTCTGACGGACATCGATCGATGACTTCGATCGATCGATGTCACTTCGATCGATCGATGTCATCGATCGAAGTGGATCAGAGGACTTCATACGCTTCTTAGATCGATCAAAGTGGATCAGAGGACATCGATCGATCACTTCGATCGATCGATGTCCCTAAGAACGATCAGGATGATCGAATGAAGTGTTCAGTCAGACATCGATCGATCACATCGATCGATCGATGTCACTTCGATCGATCGATGTGATCGATCGAAGTCTGACAGCAGGCGCAGGTTTGATTCTGTTGGCAGATTTGATTCAAAATGAATCAAACTCTATCCTCCTCCATTCAAGATAAGATCATCTGTTGTGATCTAACGGTAGTGAGTAAAGCAGCTTGAATCTAACGGCCGAGATTTAAACTGTCTTAACCGCTTAACCGAATATGGTTTCCATCCAACGTTCCAGGTTTAAACCTGATAATCTATCTTCAATCTAATGGCTGAGATTAAACCATCCTAATCTGGATAGGAGGTTTTAATCCGACGGCTTAAATCAAACTTCGGTTTTGATCCAACGGTTACGGTACCTCCTACTCCCCTATATAAAGAGGGCTATTGGCTCTTTCATTAACACACCACCTACAAACAATTCAAGCATTGAAAGCATTTGCGTTCATAGCACGTGAGTCTTGCATTTCGTCCGGGAGAAGTCAGGACGTTCAAAGGTTCGAAGGAGTTCAAGTTCAGCAGTGCCGCTCAACTGAACAGGTACCCGTTGTATCCTGGGAGACGATTGCTCATACCGGTTGGGCACAGTATACCGGAGCAATACGTCTTAAGGACAGAGTCCTTGACTCGCCCCGGGTTTGATTTATTTTGTTGTTTCATATGCACACAGTGTACGACTGCGTCTTGGTACAGGATTGATTGTGCCAACAATCTTAAGACGTATTTCATTCAATTATATTCTGTACCTTTTGTTTATTTACGCAAAGGCAGTTTCGTACTGTTTTGCAGTCTCTTTCTACTCATTCTTAAACCTGTGATAGTTCTGATCTCTACGTTTTGATCAAACTGAACAGGAATGGAGAACGAGAGCTCAAACTCTGTTCACAGCTTCAATGGTGCTCACTCCGTGTCCGCACCAGAAGGGGCAAACAATGTTGCTGCCGGACCACAGATTAATGCGGTTCCGTTGGCACCTACTGGAGGGCCTCAAATGAATCCGGCTGCCACTGCTGCTCAGGTGGAGAAGCCGGAGAAATTTGCTGGAAGCTTCTTCAAAAGGTGGCAGCAAAAGATGTTGTTCTACCTCACTGCGTTGGGGTTGGCCAGAATGCTCAGCGAGGATCCACCTGTGGTTGAGCCTGTGGAGGATCAACAGCAGAATATGCAGAATGCCTTGGGTGCTGAGGCCTGGGCATACACAAACTTCTGTTGTTTAAATTTGATTCTTGGATGCCTAGATAATTCTCTCTATGGCATATTTTGTACTTTTAAAACTGCAAAAGCATTATGGTTGGCTTTGGACAAAAAGTACCGCACAGAAGATGCGGGTACTAAAAAGTTGATAGTTGGGAAATTTCTCGACTATAAAATGTTAGATTCCAAAACTGTAATTTCGCAGGTGGAAGAAATACAGATGTTGGTTTCTGAAATGGAAGAGGAGGGCATGACGCTCAGTGAATCTTTCCTAGTTGCGGCTGTGATTGAGAAGCTGCCTCCTTCGTGGAGGGAATTCAAGAGCTATCTCAAACACAAGCGAAAGGAGATGAAGATGGAGGATTTGATAGTCCGTCTTCGGATTGAGGAGGACAACCGTCGCTCCGAAAGAAAGCCATCCATGTCTTCTGGTCAAGCCAAAGCTCATGTTGCTGAGGCAAAGAACAAGAAGAAGCATAACACTTTGAGTGTGAACTCCAAGGGCAAGGAAATTGCAAAGAAGTTCACAGGTAAGTGTTATAACTGTGGTAAACCAGGGCATCGAAGCAGTGAGTGCAGGAAGCCCAAAAAGAATCAAAATCAGAATAAAGCGAAAGCAAATCTGGTCGACGCAATGGATGACCTGAATCTCTGTGCGGTGGTCTCAGAGTGTAATGCTGTGGGGAACGTACGCGAGTGGTGGCTTGATACTGGCGCCACTAGACATGTTTGCTCCAGCAGAGAGATGTTCACGGAGTATCAGCCCGGGAACAACTGAACAACTTTTCATGGGAAACTCGGCCTCCTCGAAGATTGAAGGCGAGGGCAAAGTTGTTCTGAAGCTCACATCAGGGAAGCATCTGACTCTGCAGAATGTGCTACACGTCCCTGATATTCGGAAGAATTTAGTATCTGGATCTCTTCTAGTCATGCATGGTTTTAGACTAGTGTTAGAGTCCAATAAAGTTATTCTTTCGAAAAATGGCATGTATTTGGGGAAAGGGTATTTGTCAAATAGGATGTTTAAATTGAATGTCATCACTATTGTACCCAAAAGAGATTTGCCCGCAGAGGCTAATAAAATTGCTTCCTCTTCTGCTTACATGCTTGAATCTTCTTGTTTATGGCATTTTCGTTTGGGACATGTTAATTACAAGTCAATACAACGTATGAGTAATCTTGACTTATTGCCCAAACTGGACTTTAATAATAAAGGAAAATGTCAAATATGTGTTGAAGCGAAGATGGCAAAGGCGCCATTTCCTTCAATAGAAAGGAACACTGAACCTTTGAATTTAATTCATACCGATGTGTGTGATTTAAAGTTTGTGCAAACGAGAGGTGGTAAAAAGTATTTCGTAACTTTTATCGACGATTGCACACGATACTGTTATGTATATTTGCTAAGTAGCAAAGACGAGGCCCTTGATGCTTTCAAGGATTATAAAAATGAAGTTGAGAATCAACTTAGCAAACGAATTAAAACAATTCGTAGTGATAGAGGTGGCGAATATGATACACCATTTAATGAATTCTGTTCCGAACATGGCATTATTCATCAAACGACTGCGCCATATTCACCTCAATCGAATGGTATTGCTGAACGCAAGAACCGTACTCTTAAAGAGATGATGAATGCTATGTTGATAAGTTCGGGTTTACCTCAGAACTTGTGGGGGGAAGCAATCCTCTCAGCCAACGTCATTTTAAATAGAGTTCCATCTAAAAAGATGGATATAACCCCGTTCGAGCTTTGGAAAGGCTACAAGCCTAGTTACAAATACTTGAAAGTGTGGGGGTGTCTGGCGAAGGTGGCTGTACCGAGACCAAGACAGGTTAAAATTGGGCCTAAAACAATTGATTGCATATTCATTGGTTATGCAACGAACAGTAGTGCATATCGTTTCTTGGTGCACAAGTCGGATATCCCTGACATACATGAAAACGTTGTCATGGAGTCAAGGAATGCAGTGTTCTTTGAAGATGTCTTTCCGAGGAAAGACAAAATTCAAGAAGTAACAAGACTTGGTAAGCGATTGCGTGAGGCGACTCCTCAAGGAGATGAGGAACTTCGTCAAAGCAAGCGTGCCAAAATGCCAACTTCGTTTGGACCAGATTTTCTAACCTATATGGTAGAAAATGAGCCAAGGAATTTTTCCGAGGCTATGTCAACTCCAGAGGCTCCATTCTGGAAAGAGGCAGTTGACAGTGAAATAGACTCGATTCTTCAAAACCACACTTGGGAGTTGGTTAACCTTCCACCTGGAAGTAAACCACTTGGTTGTAAGTGGGTTTTCAAGAAGAAACTGAAAGAGGATGGGTCTATTGAAAAGTATAAAGCCAGGTTGGTAGCTAAAGGCTATCGACAAAAGGAAGGCTTTGACTTTTTTGACACCTACTCACCAGTGACTAGGATCACGTCTATAAGAATGCTAGTTGCAATTGCTGCAGTCTATAACTTGGAAATCCATCAGATGGATGTAAAGACTGCGTTTCTGAATGGTGAGTTGGATGAAGAAATCTATATGGAACAACCCGAAGGGTTTGTGGTTCCAGGACAAGAGTCTAAGGTTTGTAGACTCGTTAAGTCCTTGTACGGGCTTAAGCAAGCGCCTAAGCAGTGGCACTTGAAATTTGATCAAGCCATGTTAGCTAATGGTTTCAAGATCAATGAGTGTGACAAGTGTGTCTATATTAAGAGCACACAAATTCTTATGTGATAGTGTGTCTCTATGTAGATGACATGCTAATCATGGGAAGTACTCGGGACATAATCTTGAACACAAAGAAGATGTTGACGAGAAACTTCGATATGAAGGATATGGGAGTTGCCAATGTTATTCTAGGAATTAAGATTTCTAGGGTGACTGAGGGACTCATACTGTCACAAACTCACTATATTGAATCAGTTCTAAAACGGTTCAATATGGAGGATGTGAAACCGGTAAAGACCCCGCTCGACTTAAGTATACACTTAAGAAAGAATCGAGGCGAACCTGTTGCCCAGCTAAAATATTCTCAGGTAATCGGGAGTCTGATGTACATAACGAATTGTACAAGACCAGACTTAGCTTGTTCAGTAAACAAGTTGAGCAGATTTACGAGTAATCCAAGTGATGATCATTGGAAAGCTCTTAACAGAGTGATGAGGTATTTAAAATACACAATGTATCATGGATTACATTACTCGAGATATCCAGCAGTATTGGAAGGGATACTGCGACTGCAAATTGGATATCAGATAGTAAGGACTCGAAATCCACCAGTGGATACGTGTTCACTGTTGGTGGTGCTGCTGTGTCGTGGAAATCCACGAAACAAACATGCATAGCTAGGTCCACTATGGAAGCTGAGTTCATAGCAGTTGGACAAAGCTGGGGAAGAGGCTGAGTGGCTTCGGAATTTTCTGGAAGATATTCCGTGCTGGCCTAAGCCGATAGCTCCTATTAGCATACACTGTGATAGTCAGTCAGCTATAGGACGTGCTCAAAGCAGCATTTATAATGGTAAGTCACGACACATACGTCGAAGACATAATACCATTAAACAGTTGATCTCTAATGGCGTGATTTCCATAGATTATATAAAATCAATGGAGAATCTTGCGGATCCGCTTACAAAAGGCTTGCCTAGAGATCAGATGTCAAGATTGACAAACGGAATGGGACTGAAGCCCATAATGCATGAATCTTTATAATGGTAACCCAACCTTGTTGACTGGAGATCCCAGAATCTTGGTTCAATGGGACAACTAAGTTATGAAGGTTCAGTTAGCACTTACTCATTCCGTCTGATAAAAGTGCTGTCTGCAGAGATTTTAGGGTAAGCTAAGGCTTTTAATGATGTCCTATATCTTGATACGTCAAGTGGAGTATGGCAGAATACTCTTGATAGGAATCACCTATGTAAGTGTGAAGTGGGGCCGCTTCTATGAGAAAGTCTGGGTGGCAAGATTTCTCTAAAACACTTTCTGAAACCAGGTTGTTCATGGCCAAAACGAACACAACCATGAGAACCAAAAGGGTGTTAAAGGAAATATTGTGTGAGTACCATTGTCTTGGTTCACAACAAAGGCTGAATAGTTCAAGACATCAAGTCACTATTTAGCCGAGTGGATCCGATGGTACATCACTAAGAAAGGTTCAAAGCCAGAAGCTACCTCTTCTGATGCAATATTTTCTTGTCTGACTTTTCCTCAGAGTCTGCATATGTGTCTGCATTAATTTACATTCATGTGGGGGATTGTTGGAGAATTTAAAGTTGGGCTTTGGCCCATCGTTGGAGATTGAAGATTTGGGCTTCGGCCCGTTAATGGAAGTTGCAAAACTTTGGTTATGCAACGTACTATGAGCTTAATGAATTCCTTAACGAATAGTTAATGTTAGGATGTGATCTCACTCAATTATGTATTGTGTGAATGTGAAATTAATGCTCAAAGTAGATGGAAACGTTGTGGATGGGTGATGTGTCACCCGTGTGGAGGAATGCCACGTTGGATATGTCCATGTGGCGGAAAAAGCTTCTGACGGACATCGATCGATCGATGTCACTTCGATCGATCGATGTCACTTCGATCGATCGATGTCATCGATCGAAGTGGATCAGAGGACTTCATATGCTTCTTAGATCGATCAAAGTGGATCAGAGGACATCGATCGATCACTTCGATCGATCGATGTCCCTAAGAACGATCAGGATGATCGAATGAAGTGTTCAGTCAGACATCGATCGATCACATCGATCGATCGATGTCACTTCGATCGATCGATGTGATCGATCGAAGTCTGACAGCAGGCGCAGATTTGATTCTGTTGGCAGATTTGATTCAAAATGAATCAAACTCTATCCTCCTCCATTCAAGATAAGATCATCTGTTGTGATCTAACGGTAGTGAGTAAAGCAGCTTGAATCTAACGGCCGAGATTTAAACTGTCTTAACCGCTTAACCGAATATGGTTTCCATCCAACGTTCCAGGTTTAAACCTGATAATCTATCTTCAATCTAATGGCTGAGATTAAACCATCCTAATCTGGATAGGAGGTTTTAATCCGACGGCTTAAATCAAACTTCGGTTTTGATCCAACGGTTACGGTACCTCCTACTCCCCTATATAAAGAGGGCTAATGGCTCTTTCATTAACACACCACCTACAAACAATTCAAGCATTGAAAGCATTTGCGTTCATAGCACGTGAGTCTTGCATTTCGTCCGGGAGAAGTCAGGACGTTCAAAGGTTCGAAGGAGTTCAAGTTCAGCAGTGCCGCTCAACTGAACAGGTACCCGTTGTATCCTGGGAGACGATTGCTCATACCGGTTGGGCACAGTATACCGGAGCAATACGTCTTAAGGACAGAGTCCTTGACTCGCCCCGGGTTTGATTTATTTTGTTGTTTCATATGCACACAGTGTACGACTGCGTCTTGGTACAGGATTGATTGTGCCAACAGAACCTGCACATTACTAGCTGGAGTTGATCCCTTGAGTTTGAGGTCTAAATAGCTCTAAAGCTATAAACCTGGGACTCAATGGACATCTTGTTACAAGCTGGAAGATATGGTTTCTCGTTGCTTCTGGATTTCCCCTAATTGCTTATTTGTCTGGCGATGATTTCCTCTTGTTATATGTAAGTAATGAGTAATTCTATTCTTTGAGTTGTCACTTTTTGTCATTATTATGCAATTAAAAGCATGTCTTGCTTCAGAAAGTTCAGATCATTGTTAAGTGGTTATGGTTTTTCGATTCCCTTTTGATCTCGGCTATTCCTTTTGCATGTCCTTGCATTAAATGTGAAACGTGTGCTCAGATTTGAGCAAGAAAATATGCAGGACACATTTTAGTTCAGAAAGACTTGGTCTTCTTTTTGATCTCTCTGTCCCAGTTGTTTGTCATTTATAATTTGGTTTATTTGACTTTAGTGGTCACTTTAGCATTTTTGTCTCGATCCAGTGTGAAGTCAATGATTTCGTTGGAAAGAGCTGGTCCGTAATTTTTACACTTGGACTTGGAATAGTTGGTAGATACGTTGCTCAAGTCAAGTGTTAAAGGTTGGAGTCATTGAACAATAGCTTTTTGTTTAGGATTGAAGTGGGAGACGAGTTTTGGAAAAAATAATATAAGTATTTTAGAATGTGTTCTAAATTTATATAAACATGTATAAAGTTTGATTGGAGAAAAAAGTGAATCATGGATTGGAATAGAGTTGACCGAACCTTGAAAGATGAAGTCACCGAACATCGGTGAGAGACTTATGGTGATGGATTCAGAGTTCAGAGTGAGAATCTGAGGCTCAACCACGCTTGACCGAATGTTCGGTGACAGCATTCGGTGACCTCAGTAGTGTACCTTTTCATGAAACGATGCAACTTTTCCATCATGAGATATCTCCTTTCAATCTTAATGGTAATAAACTAACTTTGGAAGTTAACTTCTGCAGAGAGATGTTAAATTAACTTCTTTCTTGTGAATCAAAGTCTATAAATACAAGGATCAAAAGGTCTTGAAAGGAGGTTCTTGAATGCTTTTGAAAGTTTTGAAGTGATCTTTGAAAAACTCTTTGAGTAAATTGTGAAAACATGTAGAATTCTCTTCCTTGTCTTGTTTCCTCTTCCTCTGGTATTAAACAATTCAATAGACAAGTTCAACTTTCCTCTTGTAGACCAAATGGACGGAAGACCGCAGTTATATTCTGGGAAGTATTTGTCACATGGTCTGCCTTGTTCGTTGTTGGAGACATTATTGCTTTAAGGACAATGACATTTGTCATGTCTAGGCTATTCTCTTATCTTGATTTATCATTGGTGGGGGCAATATTTGGTTTTCATACCATTGTGATTCTTCCTACAATTCATTATATTTTACGAAGGAAACTTCATCTTTTAATGAATTACTCCATTGATGTTCTCTTCCATTTTCAATGCACTTCAACTTAGTTATGTTGTGATTTCATCAATGATTTATCATTCTTCATGTCCTCTAAACCTAAATTTCCAACAATGAGAGCTTTTGATACTTGTCTTTTTGTCTTCTTTTTCTTTTCTTTCACAAATTTTGGCTGTTCAATATATGTAGGAAAGTCAGCTTAGCATTTTATTGGAAAGAAAAGATGCGTGTGAGTACTTGGCTGCCTAGTTGTTTCAAGGGGAAGACTCTTTCCACGGCTGATGCTAGGACAGATGTTCATAATGGTAAGTAGAAGATTTTTTTTTCAAGTTTTGAGCTTGCGCCATAATTTGTTTTGCGTTTACTCCAGAAAATGGGATACGGGTTCCTGTAGAGCATAATTTGGCAACATCTCAGCTAGCAAACCGTAGTAGCACGATGTTTCTTGTTTGTTCATTGATTCTTAGAGGTTCAAAACTGATACAGAGTTTCCAAATGTCGAGAATGTTAGACTCTATACTTACAAAGAGTTGCAAATCGCCACTGACGACTTTATGCCATCAAGAAGAATTGGGCGAGGAGGATTTGGTTCTGTTTTCAAGGTGATCTGAATCATCTTTCTTTCAGAAATATATTTGACAGATTTCTTCTTCTTCTTCTTCTTCTTTTTACCTGCTAAATTTGCTCTATATACCAGGGAGTGCTAAAAGATGGCACCTTAGTTGCCATAAAGGTGCTTTCTGCTGAATCAATCCAGGGCGTAGGCGAGTTCTTGGCGGAGATAGGTGCAATATCAGGAATTGAGCATGAGAATCTTGTAAAGTTATATGGCTGTTGTGTAGAAGACGGCCACAGAATATTGGTCTACGGATATCTTGAAAATAACAGCCTTGCTCAAACCCTTCTTGGTAATTTACACCTCCATACCAACAGGAAACTACTAGCTCTTTTTCATGGTGATAACACAGATTTTCTACAGGTGGTCATCGAAGCAGTATTCAGTTTAGCTGGGAAGTTCGGGCCAAAATATGCATTGGTGTTGCTCGAGGACTTGCTTTTCTCCATGAGGATGTCCAACCACATATTGTTCATAGAGATATCAAAGCAAGCAATATTCTTTTAGATAAGGACCTTACTGCCAAGATTGCAGATTTTGGCCTTGCAAAGCTCTTTCCAAATAATTTGACTCATGTTACCACACGTGTGGCCGGAACATTGTAAGTTTAGTTTTCGCTTTATTGACACGCTTTTCTTACATTAATGACATGATACTAACAAAGGAAGGGAAAGAATTAGATAATTTGAAGTGCTCATGATTCTTTGGACAAGGTTTGTTCTTAAGAAAGCATGTCATTTATTGGTGGTGACTGTATCAGCTAGTTCTTACAATTTTGTTGCAGAGGTTATCTGGCTCCTGAGTATGCTACTCGAGGCCAATTGACACGGAAAGCTGATATTTATGGTTTTGGGATTCTTCTTTTAGAAATAGTTAGTGGGAGGTGCAACACGGAGAAGCGACTACCTACAGGAGAGCAATATCTTCTTGAAAAGGTGCGGAAAACCGATGTGTTTGGTGTTCCCTATCTTTCAATACACATAATATTCACTAGTCTTGCGAACTAAGTGTAACTGAGACAATGGATAAGCCTAATAACTTATTGCAAGTACTTGCTTTGGAAGCTTAAGTTGTGAAATATCCCTCTTTTCTCCAGTGATCAGGTTAAGCTGAAATTTGAGATAAATGATGTCTGTGTTCTCTGCTGAAAAATATACTCTGTTTCACCATAACCCTTTTTCTAATAAATTAAAAATTTTATCCCACACACTGTGGAGGAGATGCAGATTTGTACTCTGGTTGATAACAGCGCAATGACCTTCCACTAGACCTAATTTGATTCTCTTGTTTCACCGTAACTTTATATGAAACTAAACTTTATATAAGAGGATCTTGTACCAAATCTTTATTTTCAAACATTGAGTTTGTTAATTTCCTTAGTGCTTCCATGTTTTGCAGCACAGTAGTTTCTTTTTTTTTTAATTCTTGATTCTTTGAGTTTTTGTAGGCATGGAAATTTTACGAGAACGATGAACTGGCTCAACTAATCGATCCGTATCTTGGCCCTGATGTCAAAGTTGAAGCGGCGTGCAGATACCTAAAAATTGCTCTACTGTGCACTCAAGAAATGGCAAATCAAAGGCCATCCATGCCTACAGTCGTGGAACTGCTATCGGGTGTGATTGATCTTGATGAAGAACAAATATCAAAACCAGGGTTTCTACCTGAGCTTCTTGGCCTGAGAGGTAAAAAGAGAGATGCATCTGAATCAAGATCTCAGAGTTCAGGTGAGCATACCAATTCATCATCTTCGGCTGCCTCAATGACCACATTTGCTCCCATGACTTTCACTCCCATTTCAGATAGAAGTACTTAAATCAGCTGCTGCAAGGCTAGAAAACTCTCTTTGACTTGGTTGATCCCCCCGGGTCCCATATCTCTTAATCAGTCCTCTAGTATGTTGGAAAAAAGTTTTGTTGTCTTGCTCTATATGCTATATTATAAATGTACATGTGATTCTTTTCGTTTATTAGCTAGCGAAATCTTTTTTCCATAGTTAAGTCATCAGTGTAAATCTTTTTCGGATGAATGTGTTATTCTAGTAGAGTCAATATGACATGGTAATATATTGAGGATGTCTTTACACGAGTTCTTGTACTTTCCTATGCTTGTTGTCCATTAGAGACTGGAAAATGGTTTGTTTGTCTTTGAAACATTTCAACCTACTGTAAATATGATGAGAGGACAGGCTATAATTGTCTTTATCACTAGAATATTGAATTAAGCTAAGTGCTGTATGTATGGGTGGGTATGTACTTTCTCAAGATTCATAGGCAAGTGCCCTCATTTTCTTGAGCTCATTTTTCCTTTTGTATACTTGCTAGTGTTATCGTAGTTATCCTTTCATGCTACTACCTTTCTACTTGATGTTCACTGTTCTTTTTCCCCCTTGTAGTAAAGTATTCATAGATGTAAAAGGTGAGAATTTACTGAAGATACAAAAGAAGACATCTCAAGACTGCCAGAAACCACCTTAGTTTGTTGCCTGCTACCGTTTGCAAAAACTGTAGTATCTATGCAACCCATAACAGTATCCCAATGAGTCTTGTTCATCCTCGCAATCCTCCAAGAATTTAAACACATCCTAATAGTATCAAGAATCTCTTGAGACTCGATGATGAAATTCTTGCTGATGTATTGATAAAACCTTTGGATAATGTCAACCGTGTGCGATAAAAACAGGCAGCTAGATTCTTCTGAAAATTTGGTGTGTGCTGCTATTGATTAGCCTGAAAATACCACTTGGCTTCCATAAGTGTATTTTAAAATTCATTTGAGAGGCAAATGATTCTCTGAAGGATATATTAAGGAGCATTGAAAATTCAAAGAGAAGAGAAGAGTGTCAAAGATGTGAGAAACTGAGAATGATATTTTGATGATCTTAGTTCCATTGTAAAACATAATCTTTCTGGAGCATGAATCTTTTGCTGGTGCAGACTAGTTAGTTTGTAATCTGCCATCAACAGTATCCCTTACGCCTATTTGTCATGGATGGCATAACACACTCAAAGTGCATCAATATTATGATAATGATATCGACCAGGAAGACACACATACCCTTCAGTCATGTGTTCTATTAGCTCTGCATTTAAGGATCATGATTCCATCTAAGTTGATATGTAAAACTGCAAATAATTCTATAATTTGGATTACTTACTGTTCTCAAATGGAAAAAATTTAAAGTGGGCATGCAAGAATCCTTGGGATTTATTGAGATCTACTAAAGCAATGTAAGGTCCCTACTTATACAAGGGAAAAATGGAATAGAATACAGCTAATTTCTGCATCTGTAGCATTTGTACCACAAAATCAGAAAGCAAAACAATCTGTAACTGATTATAAAGGCCAACATGACTAGCAAATTGGTCCGTTTTTGAGTCTCTTCTATACCTTGCTGTCTCAAGAACTGGCTTCCATATAACTTGCAATCTTCTTCTCCTCCTCCTCCTAAGCATCTGTTCCCTCCTTTCCCTCCATACTCATTAATCAAGAAGCACTCAAATGGGTATTTGAACAGACTTAAGTAATGCATGCAAATTCAGTAACTAGGTGTGTTTCTAACACATGGGTATGGTTGCATACATCCGACCTTCCATACCTCCTCATAGGCGGGAGCCTTTAAAGTAATGGGGTAATGTTGTTAATGTTATTGTCTACCAGGTACTTCTTTGTATTCATTTTCTAGTATGCAAATAGGCATATTATCATCTTCTATGCGAAAGTTGTTTTACACTGCGAAAAACAAACTTGTGTAGAATATGTGTGAATGAAAACAAAAACATATCGAAAGAATAAAATACACTAGTCACAATTTTCTTCAACGTTGTATTATGTCACGTTTTTTTTTGTTACATGCTAATAAACCATAATTAATCGTCTGTTAGTCAACAACAGTCAACGGTATAACTCCTGCAGTTCAGCGTCCAAGTATCGCTGTTCAGCCTTAGCCGCACTTCAGCTGTGATGCACGACATTCATAATATTATCGAAGGATATGCCAAGGTTTGCACCTCGGCACCAACTTCAACTTCAGCTTCTACCCAAGTGCCGCACCTCAGACCACTTCAGCTAGATTCAACTATGTACTTCAGCAAGACTTGACCTTGCACTTCAGCCAGGCTTAGTTGGGTACTTCAGCGGAGTCAAGCACAACGTTACATCGAGGAACTATCAGGCAGAAGTACAATTCGAATATAGTGACTACAGCTGGTTATTCAGCCTGAACACGCCAAGGTCACTTCAGCAGACCTATTAGTCACATCAGCCGGTCTACCAATCACATCAGCAGACCTACAATGTCCTAGGTTTTCTGCCACAAGCAAACATCTCATCCGCCATCAAAGGCCAAGGGCGGGAAAAGGTTAATAAAAGCAAGTCAATACAGACCTGAAAAGAGATCCGAATCCAAAATCTATTCCTCATACAACCTAGAGCTAATACACTGAACTTTCTCCTCAGCTAAGACCTGTGAGAACTTTTTAACTCCATACACTAAAATATATTCTCAGTGAGAAATGGTCCAAACTGACTTGAGCGTCGGAGGGTTTTTTCCGGGGCCAACCCCCCGGGACCTCTGATCTGTGCTTCCTTGTGCAGGATACTTTAGAAGCTATTCCAGCTACTTTCTTTTCACCAGCTGACGACGTTAATTTGAGGTCATTTTGACCCTTGGTGAAGATACGGCTTCATCATTTAGCGCTAGAGGAAGGGTCCCCTTTGTCCCTTAACCCAGTAAAACAGCTACTCAAAGCCTTAAAAATTTGGACCTTTCCAAGCTATTGAGAGAAAGATGGATAAAAAAGATGGACAAGGGTCCAAGCGACCTATGAGATCTAAGAGAAGCCAAAGGTCTTCTCAACAGCAAACAGAACAGTGTTCTACGGAGCCGGGAGAATGCTCAACTCCCACCATTGCCTTCACATATGAAGAGCATATGCGAGCCATACGCTATGTGGCTCAAAACCCAGGTGTGTTCCAAGCTGTAGTGAGGGAAATGAAGGGGAAGGCCTTTGCAGCAAGGTCCAGTGGGTCTCATTCCAGTAACTCTCACCCACAAGACCACTTGGAGTACTCCCCAACTCGGCCTAGTTATCACCCCAGGCGGCAGGCCAAATTTATGGTTGAGGCAAGGCGTTCAGGTAAGCCTGTAAACGAATCGAGCGAGCCGAGCTTTGCTCAGCTCGAACTCGGTTCGTTTATATAGTCGAACGAGCCGAGCTACTTGGTAAAATAAACAAACAGATCTTACCCGATCGTACTCGGCTCGTGATGGTTCACGAGTCGCTCGGTGTCGGCTCGGTAGGCTCGGTAAGATATAGCTGGGTGCTGCTACTCGAGCCGAGCTCGATTCAAACGAGCCGAAATACTCGAGCGGCTCGGTTTGCATCCCTGCGAAACACCAGACTTATTTTAAAGCAGTGACATATGCAGAATCTGGTTCTTGAACTTCCCTGCAGTTCTTCAATACTACATCAAACACCCAGCAAAGTTACCATGCAATGCAAACCCATAAATTATCCTTGAAACCTATAGAAAGCTCATGTGGAAGCTTTTGAAGAGAAAAAAACTCAAATTAATGCTTCAAGCTTCTATTGGTATAACAATGAAAATCATGCTCATCCTGGAATGTAAAAGTCTGCATCCTTCAAGGCATCCGTGTGACCCACTTTTGCTGCTGCAAGATCCTAGTTACAAAATAACCCTTGATCTTGTTTTTACAAGCAAGATGTGATTGAAGTTGTCACATTCTTGCAAGCTCATAGCATACCAATCATTCAATATAAACAACTTGCAAGGAGCAATTAAAAAAATCTACTGACAGAGACACTCAATGATCCACGAGGATGGTTCTTGCTAAACAAACAGACAAATAATCACTGGAAATGGGCCTCATTGAGCATCAAGATTCAAAAGCATTCAAGGGCAGCAACTGTGACATCTAATCAGTCCATTCTCAAAGTTTCAATGGTGATCAACACCCAACATCACATTCAATATCACATTCAAGCAAGTTTCCTGCAATTAGCAAATGCAAAATTTCCAAATCACAATCAAACAAAGTATTTACTACAACTTGGAACTTTCCAATCAGAAATACACACATCAAGATATGACTTACTTGAAAAAACGTAGGAGATAGCTTCCAATTCCATTGCCCACGGGCCACGGCCACAGGCCACAACACAACACTAAAATAACAAAAAACAGTTTATGACTTACTTGAAAAAATCAGAAACAATAAAGCATATATGCAACAGAAGAAAGTGCTTACATTGCATTTACATATTCATTATCAATCCGGTAATATAATCTCGCATGCATACTGATCATCTGTGTCCACCTAAAAAATAATGAATAGTTACAACAAGTATTATAACATATTAAGTAAACAAAATATTACAAATAATAGTATAATTTACCTTCTTTGCATTCCTCGCTTGTCGTACCCAATCGCCGGCACACAAGAGCATCTCCACCGTCTCCACTGATAGACTGGATTGGTAATCATCTATGATGCGTCCACCAGCGCTGAAGGTAGACTCTGAGGCAACAGTACTAACCGGAATAGACAGAAGATCACGAGCAACCTTAGAAAGAATACTAAATCGGCCACTGTTCATTCTCCACCACAACAACACATCTAAATCATGTTCGCCCTTTAATCTCTTCTCATTCAGATAGATGTCCACCTCAGAAATAGTACCATATGATTCATCGTCGCTTAGATCATCGATCTCCCCAAGCCCTTCCCAACACATTCCGGATTTACGTACGCCACTAGATGAAGCAACACTCAAACCTCTTTCTGACGACGAAAGTGTTGTTGTACTTACACTTGCATCTGTAACCCTGTATTCTTCAAACAATTCCTTCAGCAGTGCAACCATGTCATCCACATGCTTTTGATATGAATTTTTCCGGAAAATAATTTTGAAACAATGCGTGACAATATCCTTCTTTAGCCTAGGATCAAGAAGAGCAGCCAAAGAAAGCAAGACATTGCATTCCCCCGGTATTTATCAAACTTCATTAACATCACATTAGCCATTTCCTTGATACTATCAGAGCCATCATGCTTCTTCTCATCCAACAACCTTTTAATCCGAGCCAATTCTATAAGAAACATATTCGAGGTAGGATATGCAACAGCAGAAATAGTATTGGTTATGGAATAGAAAAGCTTCAGAAATTCACAGACCTCGCCAACTTTGTCCCACTCGCACATAGATGGTGCAAACGTCTCAAACCCTTTATCAACATCAGCATATCTCCCAAAGACAGTTTCAACAGGTAAAGCAGCAGCCAACATCATGTATGTGCTGTTCCATCGGGTGGGACAATCCAAAATAAGTTTTTTATTAGCAACATTGTTATTGCTTCACAATGTTGCCAAAACCTCGAAGACGAGACTCTGACGCATTCAGATATTTCATTGCATCTCTAATTGTGTCAATTATGTCCTTGATCTCCTCCAATCCATCTTGGACCAACAAATTAAGTATGTGCGCACAACAACGCACATGGAACAGTTTACCACTAATGGGAAGGGCTTTCCGCAACATGAAATCTCTTTTCAAATTTCTTATGTATTTGTCATTATAGGAAGCATTATCCACCGTAATGCTAGAAAACTTGTCATTAAGATCCCAATCACTTAAACACTTTGCCAATGCTTCAGCAATTAACTCTCCAGTGTGCGGTGGTGACACATTGCAAAAGTTCAACACCTTGTTTTGCATCTTCCAATCCAAATCTATAAAATGTGCCGTCACAACCATGTATTGTGTCTTCTGACATGACTTCCACAAGTCAGTGGTGATGCCAACTCTACCAACCTGTTTTAATGTATCCATCATCTTCTTCTTTTCTATATTGTAAACCGTAAAACAATCTTCCCTCGCCGATTTCCTACTAATCTTTATGTACCATGGACAAGCAATCTTCATCACATCATTGAACCCCACATGCTCAACTAAGTTGAATGGATACTCATGCATAAGAATCATACGAGCTACAGCCTCTCGTACCTTAGAATGATCGTAAATGAAATTGCTAACTTCATTCTCCTCACTCTTCCCTCCCTCTTTAAATTGTAAAATTTGTTGCGTACTTCCGGAAGAGCCCGCATCCTTCTTTCCAACACCGAGACACCTATTCAAATGCCAACTAAATTGTGTAGTAGTCCCGTCCTTATTCTTCCTAAGGTTTCTCTTGCAATGCCTGCATTGCACCATATCGACGCCGTTAACCACAACCTCTGTCATGTGCTCCCACACTTTAGAGGTTTTTTTTCTCTTCTTCTTTTCAAATTCTTCCTCACACTCAACATCAACAGCTTCTTCACCCCTCATTTGGGGGCTGTTTACTTCTTCCGACATAACATCAGTGTTGTCAATTTCTCGTTCAATACTATCAACACTTTGTGCTTCACGTGATGACATGATTATATAATCTGTAAAAAGTATGTAAATGTTTATATCAAACCACAAACAACCCACCAGTCCACCACCCGTACCCTCGTCCTCGGCCAAAGCATGCATAAAACAAAATGTTTATATATACAGTTATACACTCACCAACATTAAGGCCATAACTCACAAATTATAATATAACTATGCACATACATGATACCAATAGGTGTGCTTAAAGCAAATTGAGTTTGCACCTCTAGGTGTGCTTAAAGCAGCTAGGGTGGAATTAGGAATCAATTAGCTTTGTGCAGTGTATCAGCTGATTAGGCCTAAACACCATTCAGCACGTTGTAGCCGGCTTACCTTAGGGAAGATGGTGGCAGCTCAGTTACTTCAAAGAGATTCATTGTTTATACTGCCACTCATTGAAGTTGTGACCGGCTTACCTTAGGAAAGATGGTGTCAGCCCAGTTACTTCAAAGAGGTTCACTATTTAAACTGCTACTCATTGAAGACTTTCAGCCAACGCAATTACACTACCCCCCCCCAAAAAAACAACAACAACAACAACAACATCATCTTCTCTTTTGTTTTTTTCTCTCTCTGTGTGTTTTTCAGTTCTTTCTACGGCATGTATTGTTGTTTTCTTGAATCATACCTTTGGTTTTATTTGTCTTGCATTGCTGCCTCTTTATTTATTTTTATAGATCGTTGCTTTACAACGCTTGTTTGTACCAATCCATTAAATACCACCTCCACACAAACCCCAGAAAAATAAAGTTCAACAGAAGTGAAGTTGAAATGAATTATAAGGCAGGGAAGCTGATAAAATAGTCCATCTCAGACTCGAAGGAAGATAAATACTTCGAAGGAAATTTCAAACCTATATCGGCAACATTGCACACTGCACGGCGGAAACTTAGATATCAGAACAAAGAAGAAAAACTGACGAACTGCCTGCTAGCTGCTACACTGCACGGCGGTGGATGTGCAAATTGCAAAGAGCAAACCTACGGAACCCTAGAAATCAGAACAAAGAAGAAAAAATCAGAACAAAGAAGAAATCAACAGAACAAAGAAAAAATCAGAACAAAGAGCAAACCTACGGTGGTGGCGCTGTGGCTGATTGACTGACGAAATTTGTTTGGGTTTTGCTCTGGCGGGGAAGGGGAAGGGGTTGAGGAAGACGACGAAAACAAAGTGTGGGCGAGGGAGTGGAAATTGTGTAGTTGTTAAAATGTGAAATTATCAGGGAGTATTTTTGTAAATACAACTGACCGAGCCGAGTTGTTCACGAGCAAAGCTCGGCTCGTTCGAATATTAATCGAACACCAAACGTCGTTCAAGCTCGGATTCGGCTACCCCTACTCGAGCCGAACGATCCGAGCCCGTCGAGCCGCTCGGATCATTTACAGGCCTACGTTCAAGACAAAAGTCTAGCCACCAGAGCTTAAAACGCACTCAGAAAGCATCTTTGACATTCAAACATGGCAGAGAAGTTGACAATAAAGGCAAGGCCCCGCTGCAAGAAAGGTGCTCTGTCAAGATTCGGTTAGGAGGCCGAGGTAAAGAAAGGAATTCTTTGTTGGCTTCAAAAGCCCATATCCTTTCCTACATGAGGAAGAAGTCTCTGGCAAAGGAACCTCAGCCCCTGGCTGGACCGATCCACAAAAGAGATCGCCGACTGTACTGCCTTTATCATCATGATATTGGGCATGATACAGAAGACTGTAGGCAGCTCGGACAGGATATTGGACGTCTTATCGAGCTTGGTCACCTACAGCATTTTTACAATCCGAGGTCTAGGCTCCACAACAGGCTGGACTTTGGTAGACCTCCTCCAGATGAGAGTTGTAAACCCGGGCCTCATCATGGGTTGCCAAATGATGAGGATTCAGATTCTGATGAGAAGGGGTTACGGGCTCCTGGACGTACAAGGATGACTTAACAACAAAAGTCCGTGATTCAAATGAATCAGGATTTATTTCTTCTTGTGTTCATCAGGTGTCTTTCGGCTCAGCCTTATATTATCAAAGGATCAATCTTTTGCTAAGATTCCCGCCTGGTTCTATTCAGCTGAATATTCTTATTTGGCATTCAGCCAGGAAAGTTAAGTCACCATATGGTGCATGAAGCAATAGTTTATGCCTCTCTATAACCCGCGACGAAAGTGGGGGCATACCTCAGCAGGTCTGAGAGGTTGAGCAGGTCTCAACAATGGGACATATTTCCCTATATCTCACCTCAGCAGGTCTGAGAGGTTGAGCAGGTCTCAACAATGGGACAGGTTTCCCTATATTTCACCTCAGCAGGTCTGAGAGGTTGAGCAGGTCTCAAAAATGGGACAGGTTTCCCTATATTTCACCTCAGCAGGTCTGAGAGGTTGAGCAGGTCTCAACAATGGGACAAGTTTCCTTATATTTCACCTCAACAGGTCTGAGAGGTTGAGCAGGTCTCAACAATGGGACATGTTTCCTTATATTCTAACTCAGCAGGTCTGAGAGAGTTGAGCAGGACTCAACAAATGGGACAGGTTTCCCTATATTCCATCTTAGCAGGTCTGAGAAGGTTGAGCAGGACTCAACAAATGGGACAGGTTTTCCTATATTTCACCTCAGCAGGTCTAGGAAGGTTGAGCAGGTTTCAACAAATGGGACAGGTTTTCCTATATTTTACCTCAGCAGGTCTGGAAAGGTTGAGCATGACTCAACAATGGGACAGGTATCCCTATATTTCACCTCAGCAGGTCTGCGAGGTTGAGCAGGTCTCAATATTGGGACAGGTTTCCCTATATTTCACCTCAGCAGGTCTGAGAGGTTGAGCAGGTCTCAACAATGGGACATGTTTCCCTATATTTCACCTCAGCAGGACTGAGAGAGTTGAGCAGGACTCAACAAATGGGACAAGTTTCCCTATATTCCACCTCAGCAGGTCTGAGAGAGTTGAACATGACTCAACAAATGGGACAGGTTTCCCTATATTTCACCTCAGCAGGTCTGGGAAGGTTAAGCAGGACTCAACAAATGGGACAGGTTTCCCTATATTTCACCTCAGCAGGTCTGCGAAGGTTGAGCAGGACTCAACAATGGGACATGTATCCCTATATTTCACCTCAGCAGGTCTGCGAGGTTGAGCAGGTCTCAACATTGGGACATGTTTCCCTATATTTCACCTCAGTAGGTCTGAGAGGTTGAGCAGGTCTCAACAATGGGACATGTTTCCCTATATTTCACCTCAGCAGGTCTGAGAGAGTTGAGCAAGACTCAACAAATGGGACAGGTTTCCCTATATTCCACCTCAGCAGGTCTGAGAGAGTTGAGCAGGACTCAACAAATGGGACATGTTTCCCTATATTTCACCTCAGCAGGTCTGGGAAGGTTGAGCAAGACTCAACAATGGGACAGGTTTCCCTATATTTCACCTCAGCAGGTCTGAGAGAGTTGAGCAGGACTCAACAAATGGGACAGGTTTCCGTATATTCCACCTCAGCAGGTCTGACAGGGTTGAGCAAGACTCAACAATGGGACATGCTTCCCTATATTTCACCTCAGCAGGTCTGAGAGGTTGAGCAGGTCTCAACAATGGGACATGTTTTCCTATATTTCAGATCAGCAGGTCGAGAGGTTGAGCAGGTCTGAACATTGGGACATGTTTCCCTATATTTCACCTCAGCAGGTCTGATAGGTTGAGCAGGTCTCAACAATGGGACAGGTTTCCCTATATTTCACCTCAGCAGGTCTGAGAGGTTGAGCAGGTCTCAACAATGGGACATGCTTCCCTATATTCTAACTCAGCAGGACTGAGAAGGTTGAGCAGGACTCAACAATGGGATAGGTTTCCCAATATTCTAACTCAGCAGGTCTGAGAGGGTTGAGCAGGACTCAACAATGGGACAGGCTTCCCTATATTTCACCTCAGCAGGACTGAGAGAGTTGAGCAGGACTCAACAATGGGACAGTTTTCCCTATATTTCACCTTAGCAGGTCTGAGAGGGTTGAGCAGGACTCAACAATGGAACAGACTTCCCTATATTCTAACTCAGCAGGTCTGAGAGAGTTGAGCAGGACTCAACAATGGGACAGGTTTCCCTATATTCTAACTCAGCATGACTGAGAGAGTTGAGCATGACTCAACATTGTAACAGGCTACCTTAAATTTTAACTCATCAGGTTTGAGAAAGTTGGGCAGGACTCAACAATGGGGAACAGGCTTCCCTATATCTTAAATTTATTAAAGCATAGCAAAGCTGCAGTTCGGTCAAGTAGCGTAACATTTTTGGCAGAGCCAAGGATAGAGGCTGAAGCCCAACACTTGTGGGAAGATCCCACGCAAAAGTGGTTAAAGAACTCTTTGGGCAGAGCCGAATACAAATACTTGCAAACTATGAAAATAGAGCAAGCGAAGTTTCTCAAGCCAAAGACAAACGTATGTAAATAGAACAAGCAAAACTTCACATGCAGAAGACAAAGTCAAGAAAATTGAAACAAGCCGAAAAGCACAAGTTGAAGAAAGTATAATTTTCATTGAAGAAATTGTCTATTAAAATTACAAGAAAATAGGAAAAGTAAAAAGACCCTATTCTACTCTTCGTCGTCTTTATCTTCTCTGAGATCAGCCCCACTTTGAAACTGAGCTATTTGGTTCTCGAGAAGGTTTCCAGCCTCGGGGTTGTAGAGTTCAGCAATTTGAGGATGATTTCTGTCCAAGCCTGGGTAGACTTCAGAACAAGTATCAAGTGCTCAAGTTTGTCCAACAGCTATCGCTGAGCCTTGCATCTTTAAGAAGTTACCAGTGAAAAACTCAGACTGTCTGAACTCAGCAACGGCGTTTCTCTTAATCTCCTCAGCTTGAAGTTCAAATTGGCGGAGGAGATCAGATTTACTTTTCTTCTCAGCTTCCAATTGCTGGTTCAGCTCAGCTTTGCTATTGGATAGCTCTTGTTCGAAAGTACTGAGTTCCCTCTGGTAAAATTCCAGTTCAGCTTGGGCTTTAGAAGAAACTAACTCAGTGTTAGCCAAAGCATCCTTCAGCTCAATCACTTGGGATTTTGCAGCAGTCAGCTTGACGCCAGAATCTTGCTTCCCTACTCGAAGTCTGGAATTCTCTTCAGTAAGGACGACCATTTCAGATTTCAGGCTGTTCACCTGGGCTTCCAATTGGTTCAACCTCAAACTGTTGGGTCTTGCTACCTCTGCCAACCCATCATAGGCATTTCTGAGGTTGGCATTGATCTCAGAGAGTTGGGAGAATTCGACACGAAGCTCTTCAGCTCGTTTGAGGATGTTGTATTCTTGGACCCGGTACTGCAGAAGTCAGACTGGTAGAAAAAATATAAGGGGTCAAGTTAAAAAAGTTGGAAAATATTAGAAAATCTTACCATGGCCATGTTCATGGCAGTATCCCAGTCCATACTGCCATAAAGATGCCAATCGTGAGTAACACCGACATCTCGGTGACTATCCTAGCCACATCAGGATTTGCAGCAGAGTCAGCAAAAGAAAATTGCAGTGTCCTGGTGCCCCGGCGATTCCACAAGTAAGACTCTCCTTCAGGTGCATTCCTTTCAGAAGGCTCTCTCTCCGGTGCATTTACCCCAGAAGTCTCTCCTAAAAGATCAAAGGAGGGGATAGCCTCATCAGAAACCCACCTTGGTGGGGGCATTGTTTCCTCTTCGGCAGCAGGAGAGGAAGGAATTAAAATGGGGGCATCCATTCCCCCACTCTTATCATCTGATTGAGCTGAAGCTGGGGCAGGGGCTTGAGCTTCAGCCCGGACAAGATTGTCACGAGTTCCAGCTGAAGAGAAAAAGGTTAAGTGATTAAATGAAGACAAAATATGCTTCAGACCAACGCAGGACAAAAATCCTACCTGGAACTGCAGTACCGGGAGTTATCTGCACCTCGGACGAAGTGCTGACATGGGCCCGTCCCGAGGAGGAGGGTTGCTCTTCAGACCTTTTCCTCTTGGGAACCAACCTTTGCAACCTCGCAAGGGTGTTAGACACCATGATTCCTGCAGAATTCGAGGAACAAAACAGTCAAAGCTCAGACAAAACATCAGAACAAGTCAAGGATCTCCAAAATATTGCTATATACCTCGAACTATTCTCAAGGCAATTGGGATGAGAGGTCGAAAGTTATGTTCCGGCCACAAGTGTTCCAGGTCAGCAACCCTTACAACTAGCCTGTCAACCTTTTTCCAATCTACAGCCAAGGGCAGGTGTAACAATTGGGAGGCTTCATTGCGAAATTGCTCACTTAGCCTCCTGTTATTTGCGCTGCCAGTATTCCAAAGGATCCCTTCGGGTAATCCTATGTTCTTAACAAAAAAGAAACGTCCCTTCCAATCCTCGGTAGAAGATGGAAGGTTTATGACATAGAATCTTTCACTATTTTGATACCTCCTGTCAAAATAGTACCAACTACCCTCCTGCTTACACACAAATATTTCCCTAAAGACTGCAAACGAAAAGGCTTTCTCAGCTGCTCTTAGATAGAGCAAGTAACTAAGAATAACCTTAAGGCCATTAGGCGTTATTTGGGGAAGCCTAAGTCTATAAGAGTACATGATTTGGAGTAAAGGAGCTGGAATGGGAAGATTAAAACCAGATTTAAAATATTCCTCATAAACGACTTCATACCCTACTGGGGGGTAATAGAGAGTCTAACGAGACAGGGGAAGTATGGGGGCAAAAGTGCTCCAATCAACATTATAATGTCGACATAATCCATGAAGATCGGTGGCTTTTAAGGTGCATATTGAGTTTTGCACCGTTGAAGAGGGTACCATGGATTCTGAGGCAATCAAAGAAGAAGAAGAAATAATGGAAGCCATGGAAGAGAAAGGTAGGAAGAAAAGCTTACAGAAAGTTTGAGAGAATGAACCGGAAGAAGACACCGTGTTGAGAACGAAAGCTTCGGAGACGAAGAAGATGAACAGAAATACAGCAGAATAAGCAGAGTGCAGAATAGAAGAAGAAGAAAAGAAGGAATTAGGGCAATTGTCCCTATTTATAAGAAGGAAAGGCAAATGTTGCAATCTTTCGGATGAAATTCAGAAGGGGATGATGGTTCAACTTCTTCCCCTCTTTCTTGATTTTTGAACCGCCGCAAAAGTAATGATGAAGTATTGGAATTAGCGCTTACATTAAAAACAGGAACTACGGCGTAGCTACGGGGATAACTATTCAGTTAATGAAGACACATCACAGATTCATTAGAACAAGATTTGTCTGCCCTTGCAGTTTAGCTCGGCCACACTAAATCTGGGGGCAAATGATAAACCATAATTAATCGTCTGTTAGTCAACAACGG